>SEMN01000988.1:0-131442 GCA_005408345.1 Macquaria australasica | reverse complement strand
ATTCATTTTAATTCCTTTATTTGTGTATCAGTCTGTCGCCCAAGGGGCTGATGAGTACCACCGCCTTCTTGCACCGCTCCGTGGCTCTCCTTGTTGGCGTCTGGTGAGGAAACAAATGCCGTGATTTGATTGGACGGGGCGGGACTTCCAGGGCGGGACGTGGCAAATTCTGATTGGGACCTGTCAACAGTTTGATGGAAAGTGGTACCTATTTCTCTCTGATGGAGGGCTGGTGGACCAGGCTCTGAGCTGCAGGTGATCCTGTTCTCCACCTGCTGAATGTTGACTTTATGGACCGGAGCTGAAAAGAAAAAACATTTGCTTTGTGTGAAATTGCTTTAGACGTGGTGATGTGGGAGGTAACAGTTTTTAAAATGTGCATCTACTGAGCTCCATAAGCTTGAGTTTGTGTAGTTTCAGTTTGTATCACCGCTCATGCTCAGTACCACAGTTCTTCTTCTTCTCTTTATTCCAAACAAAGCAAAGGTGTAATGTGTCTTCCTCTGTTCATTCTCAGGGACGTCCAGTTTGTAGTTTAACAGCAGTGAAACAACAAAACTGATTTATACAGAAAATAATCAAGTGTTTTTGTTTGAGACATTTTTGTAGTAGTATCTGTGCTGATGGACATCAGAGAAAACATAAAAATTCAATTCAGTTTTATTTATTCAATTCAGTTTTATTGATATAGCGCCATATCATAACAAAGTTATCTCAGGGCACTTTTTCGAATAGAGCAGGTCTAGACCGACTCTTTATATTTACAGAGACCCAACAGTTCCCACCATGAGCAGCACCAGGAGACAGTGGCAAGGAAAAACTCCTTTTAACAGGTAGAAACCTCGAGCAGAACCAGAACCAGAACCAGGCTCTGGGTGGGCGGTCATCTGCCTCGACCGGTTGGGTTGAAGGGGGAGGGGGGGAGCGGGAGAGAGAGAGCAGGAGGAAAGAGAACATACAGCAACACAATACAGTTCCACATAGGGATGTAAGGCAATAGATATGGTAATGGCATTGATGTTAACACCAACAGAAACAACACTAAGAGCAACATTATAATAGCAATACTAATAACAAGAGCAACAACAGCAATAGCAGCAGCGGGTGCAGAGCAGGGCAGGGGGCAGCGAGGCGGCAGCAACCACAGACGAACTCCACAGCTCCAGAGGCAGAAACACCTGCAGAAAGCAACAGAAGGGGAGGGAGAGAGAGAGGAGAGAAAGCACACAACCACGGGAAGAAGTTGAATTAATAACAAGCATTGATGGGATATGAGGGCGTACAGATGGAGAGGAAGAGGAGGAGAAAGGAGCTCAGTGCATCATGGGAAGTCCCCCAGCAGTCTAGGCCTATAGCAGCATAACTAAGGGGGGGCTCAGGGGTCACCTGAGTCAGCCCTACTATAAGCTTTATCAAAGAGGAAAGTCTTAAGCCTACTCTTAAATGTGAGGAGGTTGTCAGCCTCCCGTACACAAACTGGGATCTGGTTCCACAGGAGAGGAGCTGGATAGCTGAAGGCTCTGGCTCCCATTCTACTTTTAGAGACTCTAGGAACCACAAGGAACCTGCATTCTGGGAGCGCAGTGCTCTAGTGGGGTAATAGGGTACTATGAGCTCTTTAAGATATGATGGTGCCTGACCATTTAGGGCTTTGAAGGTGAGGAGAAGGATTTTAAATTCTATTCTGGATTTTACAGGGAGCCAGTGTAGAGAAGCTAATATTGGAGAAATATGATCTCTCTTTCTGGTTCTTGTCAGTAAACGTGCCGCAGCATTCTGAATCAGCTGGAGAGTCTTAAGGGACTTATTGGGGCAGCCTGATAATAGAGAGTTGCAATAGTCCAGCCTAGATGTAACAAATGCATGGACTAGTTTTTCTGCCTGATTTTTGCAATGTTACGTAAATGAAAAAAGGCAGTTCTTGAAGTTTGTTTTATGTGGGAGTTAAAGGACATATCCTGATCTAAGATAACTCCAAGATTCCTTACGGTTTCGCTGGAGGCCAGGGCAATCCCATCTAGAGAAACTATATCTTTAGATAATGTGTTTCGAAGGTGTTCGGGGCCAAGTACAATAACTTCGGTTTTGCCTGAGTTTAACATCAGAAAATTGCAGGTCATCCAAGTTTTTATGTCCTTAAGGCATGCTTGAAGTTTAGCTAATTGATTGGTTTCATCTAGCTTGATCGATAAATATAATTGGGTATCATCTGCATAACAATGAAAATGTATGGAGTGCTTCCTAATAATATTGCCTAAAGGAAGCATATATAAGGTAAATAGAATTGGTCCAAGCACAGAACCTTGTGGAACTCCGTGACTAACTTTGGTGTGCATAGAGGATTCATCATTAACGTGTACAAACTGATATCGATCTGATAAATAGGATTTAAACCAGCTTAGTGCGGTGCCTTTAATGCCAATTAAATGTTCTAGTCTCTGTAATAGAATGTGATGGTCAATGGTATCGAATGCAGCACTAAGATCTAGTAAGACAAGTACAGAGACTAGTCCTTTGTCGGATGCAATTAGAAGGTCATTAGTAACTTTCACCAGTGCTGTCTCTGTGCTATGATGCACTCTAAATCCTGACTGAAAATCCTCAAACAGCTTGTTGTTGTGTAGAAAGTCACACAACTGATTGACGACTGCTTTCTCAAGGATCTTAGAGAGACAAGGAGGGTTAGATATAGGTCTATAATTTGACAAAATCCCTGGATCAAGAGTGGGCTTTTAAGAAGAGGCTTAATTACAGCTACTTTAAAGGACTGTGGCACATAGCCTTTTAATAAGGACAGATTGATCATATCTAGTAAATAAGTGCTAACTAAAGGTAAAATTTCTTTAAGCAGCCTAGTTGGGACGGGGTCTAAGAGACACGTTGATGGCTTAGATGAGGAAATCATGGAAGTTAGTTGATTAAGGTTGATGGGAGAAAAGCAGTCTAAATGTACAGGTTTTACAGTTGTTTCCAAGGTTCCTGTGTTTGAAGATAAGTCAGTACCAACTGAGGGCAGGAGGTGCTGAATTTTTTCTCTAATAGTTAGAATTTTATCTTTAAAGAAGCTCATAAAGTCATTACTACTGAGGTCTATAGGAATACATGGCTCAACAGAGCTGTGACTCTCTGTCAGCCTGGCTACAGTGCTGAACAGAAACCTGGGGTTGTTCTTATTTTCCTCTATTAATGATGAGTAGTAAGCTGCTCTGGCATTACGGAGGGCCTTCCTATAAATTTTAAGACTATCTTGCCAGGCTAAACGTGATTCTTCCAGATTGGTGGAACGCCAATTCCTTTCAAGTTTTAAAATACCTGCGGCTACTTCCTGTTTTTTTCCCCTTAAATGCAGAAATTAAAACAATCAATTTAAATCACACTTTATGCTGATCTTTAAAACTACAAAACAGGAAAAATGTAGAACTACAAAAATCTATTTGATGACGACACTAAACGACGACGGACCTGACACATGGAGAAGAATATATTTCTTTATTTTTGGAATATAAAAACGTCAGTCTAAACGTGTTCGGTGATAAACACGTGTTAAAGTCACATAAACGGCAGCAGATTTATCACATTAAATTTATTTTACAGTTAAAAATCATAAATTGCATCAGCCGCTGTTGAAGGACCCCGATGAGTCACGCGAGTTGAAAAGCACGTCTTGGTCATTGGTCAGCGAAAATAAACGTATAACGGACGAATTGTTCTAAACACGTGTAGTTTTCTACTGAAGCTCCAGAAGGTGAACGGCATTTGATTTTTGTAAAAGAAACGGTTGATCAGGCATCCGCCGGACCGCCTCCTCCTTCACCCTTTTCATTCAAGATGGCGGGCGACGAGTCCGGTACGACGCTCGGTCAGCCTCATCTGGCCAGACAGGACCTCGGTTCTCTGGTGAGTGTCGGTGCCGCCGGTTTCACAGCTCCGTGTCTCTCCGTCGGCGGCCGTCGGTCCGTCGTGTCGCCAACACGGGACGTTTGCCGCCGCCGCCGCCGCCCGGCACACGGCGACAGGCCGCCGGCGGAGCGGAGAGCCGAGACACCCGCTTCACCTCTGACGAGAAAATGGAGGTTTCATGGAGGTTTCATGGAGGTTTCATGGAGGTTTACCAGCGAGACGAGCGCTTGAACGTGTTCTGCTTCAGCCCCGTTGGATCCAAACGTTAGCGTGGAAGTAGAATCCAGCGAAATGTGGAGGCGCTCGCGTGTTTCACACCATCCGCTGATTTCTGATCGATATTCGAAACATGTTGATGTTGGTTGAAGGTGTTAATGACGTATGGATCCCTGTCTTTTGTGTTTTCAGTAAAGTGAGTGATGGTAGACATGGGACATATTTGATCAGTTTGCCAACAAAGTTTCATGTGGTTATTTATGAAACTTAAGGCTTTAGTTTGGTTTTAATGATTGAATCTGAAATAATCAACATGAACCAGAATCTTTGTCCCAGATTTATTTATGTCAGTTAACCAAACATGACACAGTGTGTGTGTGTGTGTGTGTGTGTGTGTGTGTGTGCGCGCGCAGTCAGTGTGTCAGTGTGTGCGCGCAGTCAGTGTGTCAGTGTGTGTGTGCAGTCAGTGTGTGTGTGTGTGTGTGTGTGTGTGTGTGTGTGTGTGTGTGTGTGTGTGTGTGCAGTCAGTGTGTGTGTGTGTGCAGTCAGTGTGTGTGTGTGTGCAGAGTCAGTGTGTGTGTGTGTGTGTGCAGAGTCAGTGTCTGTGTGTGTGTGTGTGTGCGTGCAGAGTCAGTGTGTGTGCGTGCAGAGTCAGTGTGTGTGCGTGCAGAGTCTGTGTGTGTGCGTGCAGAGTCAGTGTGTGTGTGTGTGTGTGCAGAGTCAGTGTCTGTGTGTGTGTGTGTGTGCGTGCAGAGTCAGTGTGTGTGCGTGCAGAGTCAGTGTGTGTGCGTGCAGAGTCTGTGTGTGTGCGTGCAGAGTCTGTGTGTGTGTGTGTAGAGTCTGTGTGCAGAGTCTGTGTGTGTGTGTGTGCAGATGTTTCTGTTCACCTCCAGGATTAAGGGGGGGGGCTGCTCTGCTCTGCTCACTGAAAACCTGTCAGATTCTGTGTGATGAGTCTGATGTGAGTTGTTCTCTCGGCAGGACGTGTCTACCTTGACGCCCCTCTCTCCAGAGATCATCAGCAGACAGGCCACCATCAATATTGGTATGGGAATCAGGCAAATATTGATCGGATTTCATATCTGTCAGCACGCTCCCCTGATGGTTGGACTTGATACATGAGGACTGCCTGTTTTGACTTCTGCCGTCCTCCCTCCTAGGCACCATCGGTCATGTGGCCCATGGGAAGTCCACAGTGGTGAAGGCCATTTCTGGTGTTCACACTGTCAGGTTCAAGAATGAGCTGGAGAGGAACATCACCATCAAGCTCGGCTATGCAAACGCTAAGGTAAATGGCACTTGGGATTGATGTTTCCAAGGATAACACTCTACCTGACCCCTGACCTCTGCCTCCTTTTTAATTGTGAAGAGCAGTGCCTGTGTGATCGGGGCTTTTGCGTATTTTGACATTTTCTAACCCCTGAGTTAGAATAGGATCAGTTTTTCATGCACGCACAGTAGTAAAAATGCACAGTACATATTAATTCTTCACTTCAATTAAGAGGTTCACACACGAGAGTGCGTATAAGGATACATGTTGACGTTCTGTTCATTGTTTCATATTAATACACAAGTCTTAGTGAGATTTCTCTCTAAAGTAAAACGTCCGACCAACACTTCCACACTGTTTCCATGTTTCTGTAGGTCTATAAGCTGCATGACCCCAGCTGTCCCAGGCCAGAGTGCTACAGGTCGTGTGGCAGCAGCACTCCAGATGAGTTTCCCTCAGACATCCCCGGCACCAAGGGCAACTTCAAACTGGTCCGGTAAGACTGAAGAGCGAGCACAGATTAAGGCTTTTCAGTGTAGCTACTACTCCTCAAACCCTTTGGGATCAGTTTGACTGTGAAAATCAGTGTGACTTTCTTTTCTTTCTCCCAGACACGTGTCCTTTGTGGACTGTCCCGGTCACGACATTTTGATGGCCACCATGTTGAACGGAGCCGCCGTCATGGATGCAGCCCTCCTGCTCATTGGTAAGTCTCTGATTGCTTAACTCCCACCAGAAAGACAAACTTTGACTTCACTTTGTGTTATTTACTCCCAGTTTACTCTTTTAGAAGTCGCCTGATGTTTGTTGTTGTCTCTGTCTGCCAGCGGGTAACGAGTCGTGTCCTCAGCCCCAGACGTCAGAGCACCTGGCGGCCATAGAGATCATGAAGCTGAAGCACATCCTCATCCTGCAGAACAAGATCGACCTGGTGAAGGAGAGCCAGGCCAAAGAGCAGTACGAGCAGATCCTCGCCTTCGTACAGGGTGAGTCGCCATGAACCTACAGTCTAAAGAACCGGGTCCATCAGGGATCAGAAAAACGCTACCTTCACAGAATGTATTAGAAGTTTGTGTAACTGAACCTCTTCATCTGAGTACACCTCTCACCTGTCTGTCTGTATGCAGAATACAAACAGCACTAACACCAAACACTCATCGTTTCCCAAAATGTGGCTAAATAAGTCACAACTTTGGCGTCACGCTGAGAAAACTGCAAAGGTTTTACAGCCCTCTATCAGGCCTACAGGGAGAGAGTTTGTTACTGCAAAGGTTTCAGGTTGTGTAAGCGTCTATGTTGTCTGTAATCAGTGTTACACATGAAGTAATCAGTCCACTGCATTTTAAAGTTGCCTGCGAAGCCACACAATGTTAAAATCTGATCAAAAAGGAAACGCTGCCACTTGTTCAGTTACATTGGATAAATGAGGTTAAGCTGCCTTTTTACATTTTCTCCACATCAGACTAGTGAGTCTTCAGGTCACTTTCATCTTTTTCTAAACCTCTGGTGACCGTGACTGTGGTCAAATAGTCAAAAGAAATGACGTCCTGTGTCTTTTCTTAAACACTTTTCCGTGACCTCGATGGAAAACGTCACAAGGTCGAGGGAAGGTGTGAAGGAGATCTCATAAGGACTCAGGAAAAGGCAGAATCCTATTATGCGAGGGCGGATGTTATTGCCGTGGGTCTGCTGTGGTTGCTTTAAATGTTGGTGCGGCGGTTGTGGGACACCATTATGTCCTTTCCTTTGGTAAAGGATGGTGCAGTGCACCCTCTGCTAAAGGAGATGAGAAAGGAAGCATTGAAGCACCTTTTCTTAGCATTTAGAGAATTGGACCAGCTCTTATCACGGCTGCCACTTAGATCCTTCCGGGTCTTTTCACTCCGTCAGGAACCTTCTGACTGTTCCACCTTCGCAGCCTGATGTTGTGTGTGATGTTTGTCCTGCAGGCACGGTGGCAGAAGGAGCTCCCATCATTCCTATCTCAGCACAGCTCAAGTACAACATCGAGGTGGTTTGTGAGTACATCGTCAAAAAGATCCCAGTGCCCATCAGAGACTTCACCTCCGAGCCCAGACTCATCGGTAAGAAAACACACCCGTTGCTTCTTTTTCCTCACAGACCTGCTGTGTGTTCTCTGCTTTTTGTTTTCCTCGTCACGTCTTTAGCCTCGCACATTACACTCTCGTTGTTTTGCTGTTGATTTTCTGCTGTGAAGCACTGAATAGCTTAAATTAAATTTGAATGGTATTAAATGAAACCCGGTGAACGTCTTCTGTGTTTCAGTCATCAGATCTTTCGACGTGAACAAGCCCGGCTGTGAAGTCGACGACTTGAAAGGAGGCGTGGCAGGAGGAAGTATCCTGAAGGGCGTGCTCAAGGTGAGATTGAGTGGGGATAAACACTGTTACATTACATCTTTTGACACAGATCATTATTCTTAAATTAGTCTAGGCTTATCAGTGACAGATAGTGATGAGAAATATTGCAGCTTGGCTCAGTGAGCTGCAGCACAGCTTTAAATTCACAACAACTGGAAGTAGATCATCTGCCTACTGGCTACTTACTGCAGATGGAAAGTAACTTGTAAATAACTCAAAGAATCTCTTGTCTTTGCTTTAGATGAATATTTATATACCTGCTCCCTGACTTATTAATTTAATAAAATAAATAGCTTTTCTAAAATGCACCTAACTGTTAGAATCAAACAGTGGGCTGCACAAGATTGATGCAGATGCAAAAACGTGTGGGTCTCCATTTGTATTGATCTTGGATATGAATTACCTCCAACAACAAACACTGACTCTAAACCCTCCTCTTCCTCCTCCTCCTCCTCCTCCTCTGTGTGTGACCTCCAGGTGGGTCAGGAGCTCGAGGTGCGGCCAGGTATCGTGTCCAAAGACCACGAAGGAAAGCTGATGTGCAAACCCATCTTCTCCAAGATCGTCTCCTTGTTTGCTGAGCACAACGACCTGCAGTACGCTGCACCCGGAGGCCTCATCGGTAGGTCCACAATCACACTTTTTAACCCAGATATACCATCTGATGTCACAAAGAAATCCCTCTTAGTTACAGAAAAAGAGAAATGTATTTTTTTCATTAGAGTGGGAAATTGCAACCCGGGTAGGGTCGGACGGCAGACAGCCTTCCCAAAGTAAAACGTGTGTGTGTTTACAGGCGTGGGCACCAAGATCGACCCGACGCTGTGCCGTGCGGATCGTATGGTCGGTCAGGTGCTGGGCGCCGTCGGAGCGCTGCCAGAGATCTTCACCGAGCTGGAGATCTCCTACTTCCTGCTCAGGAGGCTGCTGGGAGTCCGCACAGAGGGGGACAAGAAGGCTGCCAAGGTGAGACCAGAATCTTCTGAGCTATAAGAGAGGAATGATGTTGAATGTTTGAGCTGTAACGGGAGAGAAGAACAGTTGAGCATGTAGAGGTAATTTAGAGGAGATAGGTTAAGTTATAAGACCTTTTCAGACTCGGATCATATTTGCGCAGTTCTCTCATGAACACAGTGATACTCAGGACAACCAGAAACGGACCAACGGTGTCATGGCGGCATCCTTTTCATCTCTTTGTGCCTCTGCAGGTCCAGAAGCTGTCTAAGAACGAGGTGCTGATGGTAAACATCGGCTCGCTGTCGACAGGCGGCCGCGTCAGCGCCGTCAAGGCTGATCTGGCCAAGATCGTCCTCACCAACCCCGTCTGCACAGAGGTCGGAGAGAAGATCGCTCTGAGTCGACGAGTGGAGAAGCACTGGCGGTAAGGATCCACTAAAGAGAGAGCGAAGTCTGCACTCTGTAAAGTTGTCCAAAGCAATAACATACACTTTGTCGAAAATTGTCGGTTTTCAGGGAAATAATGTTTATTTTATGGCACTAGTTTACAGATTGCTGCTGATTTCTTCTGTTACCAGCACAATCACTTCTCTTCGTGGTGTCTAGATATCATGTTTGTCTAACAAGACTTTGTACAAGTGTCAAGATGTTGGAGGGCAGCAACAGAACCAGTTTGAAGCTAGTTTGAAATGAAAACATGTGGGTGATGATCACTCACAGCCAACAAGCACAGAAAGATAAACCTTTATCATCCAGCCTGTATGTGTATGTATCAGTTTAGTCAAATATATAAAGAGAAGATCTAAGAAGCTGCAATATTCATCTACTGATGCAGCTTTTGGTCAGGGACCTTCAAGCATCCACAGATTCTCATGAGGGGTCAAGAAATTATGTCATGTAAACAGGCTTTATATTGTCGTCTGATTGGCTCCTGTTCTTCTTCCTGTCAGTCTGATTGGATGGGGACAGATCAGGAGGGGCGTGACCATCACGCCCACAGTGGACGATGACTGAGGAGCAGCGCCTCCCGTCAGCTGGACATCACAACCATCTCACTCTTCTTGGCTTTTTGTTGTTTTTTTTGGTTTTTATTTCCACACGGAGGCAGGACGAGAGCAGAACGGGTCACGTCAGCGGTGTAAAGATTTACAGACGCCTCCTCCCTCTGCTCTTCTTTCTCAGCTGCGACACGAGAAGGTCAGAGGTCAGGTTTAGCCTCTCTGCCCCGCTACCTGTTTTTACTGCAGATGAAGGGGAGCAGAGGAGGAGAGGAGGCCCTTCAGACCATCATAACAACCTCGAGAGCGGAGGTTTGTTCAGTGCAGAAAGGATCCTGTACTGCCCACAGGTTTCAGTCAGATCTAATAAAATCCATTTGGAAGAAATGTGCTCGTCTTTGTGTTTGTCCTCTTTCACTTCTGTTACAACACAGTGCTGCAGCTTTAACTGCAGATGAGTATAAAACTTTAAGAGGTTTATTTATCTGTCAGAATCAGACCTGTAATTTAATTAAGACAGATAATAATATATACATTTATTTTACTGGAAGTAGATTCTGATAAAGATCATATCTAATAACTGCTGGATCGTTGAAGTTTCACTAAAACTGACTTAAATGGATAGAATGTATGCAATAAACACAACATTTTGTCTATTCAGAGAAACTTTGTGCATTTTAACAAGTTGTTTCATCCAGCAGTTGATAAGTGATACCTTTTATTTTGAAAATACAATCAAACTGCACAGTGAATGAAATCAAACAGATCCGTGTTGGACACGTTTGCTTCAACATGATGGTTGTAATGTTAATGTTGAGTATTTATTGTACTTCAGTGTAATTTTAAGGAGTATTTGAGTGTTTTCTGCTACTTTATACTTCAACTCAACTTCTGTACTTTTTACTCTATTTATTTGATAAGTTTAGTTACTTAGATTCAGATAAGCTACCCAGCAGTGTATATAATATATAATGTGTATATATATAAATTAAAATGAGCTCCACCTTCACCAGCTGCAGCGTTAAAGTGATGAACACATTCATGCATCAGCTGTTTTAAAGTAAAGAGGTCCTGAAAGGCAGCGTGACGCCAACATTTAACATTTACTGAAGGTGTTGTCGCACTTCCGGGATGATCCACCTGACGAGCACGAGTCATGACGTCACCTAGGTGTTGAACTAAGACCAGAGCAAAGTCCGAGCTGCTCAGGGACCAGGTGAGGTGGAGATTAGTTAGAAGCTGCAGGTATGACTGAGTTAAAGCTGACTTTGTGAAGAGTTACCGCTTCATGGTCTCCAAACAAACAGACCGTGAACGCACCGCCGCGCCACGCTCCAGTTTTTACTTTTCTTTTCTTTTTTTTAATCTTTATCATCATTTTGCTTTTGTTCTGGAGCTCAGCTCTTCATGGAGTCTGCAGGTGAGATGAGTCCTTCTGTTCAGTGGAATAAAAATGAAAGATTTTACTGCAAACACTGATTTTTGTCCTGGAGGTTTTTCTTTTCGCCACTTTCTTCTCCTTCTTTTACTCTTCTACATCTCAGAGGGAGATCACTTGATGTTTATACAAGTACAGCTGAAACGATTAGACCATTAATCAATTAGTCGATTGACAGAAAAGTAACTGGAAACTATTCTGCAGAAACATTTCATGGTTGCAGCTTCTCAAATGTGAAGATTTGCTGCTTTTCCTTTGAATTATTTGAGGTTTGGACCTTTTACAAACCAAACTATCAATCGACTAATGGAGAAAATGATCAGCAGATGAATCCAGAATTTAAATTTATCATTAAACTAGTAACTCCAGCAGTAAGATCCTGCTTTTACATGACTGATGAGGAATAATCATCTAATGAGATCAGATAATATAGTAGAACATAATCAGGGACATTTCCCTGATTATACTCACAGACCTTTACTGAAGTGGTGTATTAGTACTTTGAATATTTTAATTTTAGAGCCATGATTTATCAGATTGTCCCTCCTCACTGTCTGTAAACTTTAATAAAGTCTGTAAAACTAAACACCATTTAAGGTTTGATCCCTTAAATGTCTTTATTTTTCTAAATAGTTTAGTTATTAAACGTTTGAATGAATCTGTTTTCTTCTTAATCTCTTATTAATTTGTGCCGACCTCCTTTAAAGTTAAATATGGTTTCTAATAATGATGGAGAAGATATATTTTACATTATTATTTGATGCCAACCCTCATTTTGACTGTTAACTTTCTAATGAAAAATGTTCTGTTTACTCTCCTCTACTCAGTTTTAATTCACTTTGATTTATTATATAGTTCTACTTATTTTAGTTGCTTTGCTCTGTTTTTATCCTCTTTGTATCTTTATCTTTATTGATCAGTTACTTGATGGTGTAACTGATCAATAAAGTCTTTTGTTACATGTTAGTGAAATTATCTTAACCTCAAACCTCTTTGTTTATTGGATTTTGGACTTTTAATGGATCTGTTCACAGTAATTAAACATTCACACAGGCATAAACGTCCCTTATTTACTAGAGACACCATAAAGCAACTACAAATAAAAACCTTTAAAAAGCTGAATTCTAGCATTTGTAATGAATGAATCTTAATTTATAAAGGATCAGATGATGTGTTGAGAGCCTCAGAGATGTGTTCTGCCTCTCATTGGTCAGATGGTCAGCGGGGGCGGGACGGCGGCGGTCAGAGGCGTTCCCCTCTCGACGTCATCATGAGCCAGATCCGCAGGAAACGCACGGCCTCGGACAGGAAGCCGCTGGGACGCTTCCTGTCCCGGACCACAGACCGGACGGGGATCCCTGAGGATGGAGAGGCGGAGGGCAGGGAGGAGAGAGGTGGTGGCTCAGGTGGTGTTTCACAGCTTTTTGTGTTTTCTTTTACAAAACAGGAAGTCAACTTTTGGCCAGGTCTAAGTCTTGGATCCAAAATCCACATTAGACTTTGAAGGGAGTGTTGAGTTAAACGTGTCGTTTAGGCCAGATTTGCTCTATAAATGAATTTCACTTTCTTTCTCAGGTGGTCATTATATTCTTGTTTCATTATAGCAGGACACGTAAAGTGGTTCAAAACTCTTACATGGTGCTTTAATTCCTTTGATATGAACCTGAAGTTGAACTAGTTCTTGTAAGTGTCAGAAAAACAAGGTGTAGAGGAAAAAAGAGGGCGATCAGAGAGTTCCTGCTACATATGTGAGTTGACATAAAGTTCCCTAAAATATCATCTTGGAAAAATACCATTCAGAAGCTGAAGCTAAAATGAGGTTTCAGCAGCAGAGTTCTTCCAAAGCTGCTGACTTTTCAGTATGAAATTTGTGTTTCTATCCCTCCGATACAGCTCAGCAAGAAGAGGGAAAGTTATAGTAAAAAAGACTTGATCTGTCTAACTCAGACACCTGAAGCTTCACCTTCATCATCTTCAGCTGAGATTCTGAATGTAGGATTGTGCATTATGTCCTCGATCGCTTTAGGAAGGGATCTCTTTATTGACAAGAGGAACGATATCGCATCCAATAACTCCTTCAGTGTAGATATGAGCACGTGAGTGTTGTTTTAAGCCGTCCTTTAACACCTGCCATGTTTATGAAAATGATAACATGTTAACAGGAGAGGAAGATGTTGAAGTTAAGAAGAAAGAAAGAGGTGCAGAGGAGGGTAAAAGACGTGAAGCCTCATTTAAGTCAAATGTGCGTTTGTGTTTCAGGTGTCGCCGAGGCAGCAGAGAGCGAGCGTGACCTCGGCTGGGGTCGAGTGTGTGTTTTCCTGCAGAGGCTGGGGAAGAAAGTGGACAGCAGGAGCCTCAACCTGGCTCACTGTGATCTCACTGCTACAGACCTGCTGGAGCTCGGTGGGCGGCTCTCTTAATTTGTTAAAGATCTAGATCTATTGCAGTACTTTACAAAACTAAAGACATCTTGAATCACAACTCATTATTGATTCTATACGGCTCACTCATAGCTGTACATGACATACTGTGTGGAAGTCTGGGGAAACACTTATAAACTCTATATAAGCTCAAATTCCATCTGCATACTGCAAAAAAAATGCCTTAAAATGTATTTGGACCTAGTAGACTTTAAAACAAATAATGTTTAGAGCAAAAGACAGAACACTTTCAGACTGTATCCAAAGGGTAAAAAAAATAGATGTGTGACAGTTAAAGGGGTCAAATTATGGAACAGTTTGTATAATGAACTAAAAGAATGTAGTATGTAGCATACAGAGGCCTTTATGCTACAGGTGACCTAAGTTGACATGCTTTGTTTTGGATGGTTACAAGACAAAAGGTTGGAGCGACTGCATCCGGCCTTTTTCACAGAGGACATCCTGACGTGTTATATTTGGAAAGTCACATGTTGAGGCTGAATGAACATCAGCTCAGGCTCTAAGTCGCGTTCTGCCCTCCTCTTCCTCTTCTCGTCCTCCTCAGCGACGTTGCTCCAGTTTCTCCCCCAGCTGGAGGAGGCGGACGTCTCCTGGAACGAGCTGATTGGCGGGTGTCTGAAAGCGCTGACCTCTCACCTGCAGCATGTGGGCGGGATCCGAAAGCTGAGGCTCTGCAGCTGTAGGCTGAACGCCGATGACATCGCTGCACTGGGTGGGTCATCATTATTTATTTTTGATTAAAAGTCTGAAGTGAGTTTATTCTATTAGAAGCTTGTGAATGTTCTTTTACAGTTAAGGGCCAAGAGGATTCTCAGTTTTCTTGACATCAGAGATCTCGTGTGTTTTCCATCAGTTACTGAGAAGAAAATGTTTTGGAAACAGCAACTATAATCGAGGATTTTCTCTTTTCTTGTCTTACATCAGATTAAACTAAATATCTCTGGGTTTTAGACATTTGCTCGGATAAATAAAGCAATCTGAAGACGTCATCTTGTGCTCTGGAAAATTCAGATTATTATATTTTCTGACATGGTATAGCCCTCTTACTCGTCAAAAATCATTGGCAGATGAATCGATAGTGAAAATAGCTGATAGTTGTAGCCTTAGAGCAGGGAAAGGGGGCTGGGGGCTTCCGCTCTCTTTGGTGAAATTCAGTGGATTATATTAGTGAACTACAAACGTTTGTGTGTGTGTGTAGGTGAAGCTCTCGGCTGCGTGCCTCTCTTGGAGATCCTTGATTTGTCCTGGAACAGCGGCGTTGGTGGCGGCGCTTTGCAAGGCCTGCTGGGTAAACTTCACCCGCCCCTGAGGGAGCTCCACCTGGTGGCCTGCCAGCTCACTGCAGCTGATGCTACTGTACTGGGTACCAATTTATATATATATATATATATGCTTTCATAAGGGAGGAAAGGTTAGTAGATAAGGCAACCTCCCTTATCTATCTCTATTTCAGATTCCCTACATTTCCCATAATGCCACTGAACACCCGCAGAACATGTTATATCTATGAAGACTTTATTAAGTGTGTATATGTGTATAACATCCCGTGTCTGCCCCCCTCAGGAGGACTGCTGTCTGCTCTCCCCAGACTCTGTGTGTTGGACGTCTCCTGTAATCCTCAGCTCACACAGGAAGTGGACGGCGGCGGCTTCAGAGAGCTGGCCTCCTCTCTCTCCCACGCTGCCTCCCTCACCACGCTTCGATTACAGGCCTGCGGTCTGACAACGGACAGCCTCGATGCTCTCAGTAGGAGATCTACTGTTTTTTTATATACACTTACATGACAGGAGGTTTGGTGTACGTTGATGCAGGTGTCCTGACGCAGAGATGTTGTTTTCTGTTGATGCAGTTTCTCTTCTGAATAACTAAATTTTGCACATTGACATTAGATCTTGTTTGGTAAAACGATGCGTCAAGACGAGCTAATTCTGACTGTGTTATTGCATCTGCTGCCTCCCCCGTCACTGTCCTGCAGGTGGTTCGCTCCGCTGCCTCCCCTCAGTGCGAGACTTGGACCTGTCCTGCAACAAAAGACTGGCTGGAGGACTGAACCGCCTCACCGTCCACCTGGCTCACCTCACACACCTGGAGAGCCTCGACCTTCACCTGTGCTGTCTCACACACACCGACCTGGAAGCCCTGAGTGAGTGTGTGTGTGTGTGTGTGTGTGTGTGTGTGTAAACTGTGAATGACAGTGAGCTGTGAGGATCAGCAGGTACCTGCAGCAGTCATGTGACTCCATGTTGTCTCCAGTCCAGGTGCTTCCCTCTCTGACAGCGCTGACGGAGCTCGACGTGTCGTCCAATAAGGAGGCAGGGGGCGTGGTCCACCCGCTGGTCTCCGCCCTCCCTCTGATACAGATGAGGCGTCTGCCGCTCAACAGCTGCAGCCTGAACGAGGAGTCCTTTACTGCTTTCGGTACGTACATACATAGTGCTACAACTACTACCAGCATACTACTGAAACTGGTACTACAACTACTACGAGTACTAATACTGCAGGGGTAGAAGGTACAGGCAGTATCACACTGTAAAAACATTCTGTTACAAAGCAAAAATCCTGCATTTATAATTTTACCTGGGAAAAAGTACAAAAGTATTAGTCAAACAATATAAAGTATTAAAATGTAAAAGTACTCTTTATGTAGAACTGTGATTGTTATATTGTTATACGTGTGTGTGTGTGTGTGTCAGCTCTGGCCGCACCGTACCTGCGCGGTGTGGATGTCTCCTGGTGTAAGGTGGTTGGCGGTCGTGCAGCACTGCTCCTGGACGCTTTGCAGCCGTCAGTCATCCTGGAGCTCCGCCTCAGCAGCTGTGAGCTCACCACTGATGACCTGCGCCACCTAGGTAACACGCTCTCTCACACACACACACACAGTGTTTTTATATCAAAATACAACAAAACATACATTTATATAGATTTAGTTGTATTTAAAGTTAAATAAAAGCTTTTAAATTGGCCTTTTTGAACTAACTGTTATTAGTAACACAATGACAGTCAAAGTGTCTGCCCCCCCACTTGTACTCATAAAAGACACAAGAAGAAAAAATTACAAGCTCCAGCAAAACAAATGATACATTTACAGTATTTTTTCAGGCCAGTTGTTCCAGATGTGATGCTGTGATTCAAACAACTTTACTTCTTAGTTTGTTACACTTCTTCTTTGTAGTCAGGTTTTATCTGCTGATTGAAGACTGTACTCAAGTGCATGAGGAAATAGCTTTGATACTGTGAGAAAGACGGAAAAAGAAAGAAGGGTTAAAGTGAAGAGAACGATTGATGGGTCCTCCATCTTTGTCCTGTGCAGCTGCCCTGTGCAGACGTGGCTGTCTGTCCTCTCTGCGGCTCTTGGATCTGTCCTACAACGGCTCGGTAGGAGGTGACGGCTGGTCTGGCCTGTTCGAAGCAGGAGGCCTGGGCTCGCTGGAGGACGTCGACCTCAGCCTACGACCTTCGACCTCCGCTCCCTGCTCCGCCTGGCTGCCGGCGCTGCTCCGCACTCTGCCTGGACTACCTGCGCTGACTCGCCTGGCGGCGCGGCGGTGGACGTTCGGCTCTCGGGACAGACAGCAGCTGAACCATCGCCTGAGGAAGAGGAGCGTCCTGCTGGAGTGGGATCCACTAAATAAAGAAGCAGCAGCATCATCATCATTTAAGGCGACCAGTCAGGAGAGTCCAGAGGAGAGTCGTCCTGAAGAGTAGGGCTTCGAAATCCTGAAGCTGCTTATCTGATATCATATGTCTCTAATGAAGCACACCTGAATATAAAAACATTACCACTCATTTACTGCACTCTGAGATTCAAACAAATAATACTGAGTTATCGCCCAGTTTTATAAAACGTGATGAACTCAGATGGATGCACAGGTTTCTTTTTACAAGCTCAAATCCTTGCAGTTTACAATATGCACCCTTAAATTTATGCACTTAACATTTAGATGTAAATAAGACAGGATGTACATTTTGGATGCACCTTTAATAAAAACAAATCTCACAGGCAACAGTTTATTGTTATTTTATCACAACACGTTTGAGAGTTCAAGACTTATTTCTTTTGGCATATTTGCATTGGTTTATTTAGTTGTTTTGACTCATGTATGTATTTTAGTCAAGTCTGTGTTTAAGTCAGTGTGTTGGTGGATGTGAGGAGGTTGATGAGAGTCTAGCAGGGCTGCAGGGGAACAAGTTGCTGACTCTCTCTGTGTGGTGGAAAGGTGGAGACGGAGCTGGCAGCGTGGATTGGTAACAGGTCTGTTGCAGTGTTGGAGGTGGAGGATGTGTCTGTACCGGAGCTGTGATAGTGTTTCCTCAAACTGTTGAAGACCTCAGCGAGAAACACCTGACCGTCCACCTCGTAGACGCTAACGTCTGTCTGCTCCGGAGGCAGGCGGCCGCTGGAGATCAGCTCTCTGAAGGCCTGAAGAGGGAGCAGGAGTGAGTTAAAGTTTATCTGTTACAGCTCAGCCAGGTAACAGGAAGTGCAGAATCTGTCTGTGCTACCTGAGAGACAGGCTCATCCAGGTGGTTTCCCCAGATGTAGATGTGGTTCAGAGTTGTGTTCACTGTCATAGCCTGAGCCAAAGACAGCAGACCCTCCGCCCTGATGTTGTTACTGATGACAGACAGCCTGACACACAGACAGACAGAGACAGTGTGTGTCTCATGTAAATACTTACAGCTGCTCCAGAAGAGTCTGATAATAGATAATCATTCAGTAATCTAAAACGGTAAAATACGTTAAACGTTGGATACTTTCTTTAGATCTCTAAAAATCCTTTTAAGACCACCAAGGCGGCCCAAAGTACAACACATCTTAAAAACATTTGAGAAAATGTGCCTCTAGCCAGGAGGTGGACTGTCCCTTTAACTTCTTGAAGGGAAGATGTTTGTCTGAGTGTGTTGGACTCACTCTCTCAGGACGCAGCCGGGCCACGCGATGACCTCGCTCAGGTACACAGCACCGTCATCTTCAATCCGATTGGACGACAGATCTATGACCTCCAGGGTCGGGTTCTGCTTCAGCACCTCGGCTAGATGACGCACACCGTCACGAGTCACACGGTTACTGCAGACAGCAAAGACGAGATCAAGAGGAAGCAGACATTCTCCATCTATCCAGAGGATCAGACGGATTGACAGAAAGAAACAAGACCTCCAGACGGTCACAGTCAACCTGATGTGGAGGATGTTTTTCTTCCTACCAGCGCAGGTCCAGGTAGCGCAGGCTGCGGTTGAGCCGCAGCCCTTCAGTCAGCCTCTCCATCCCGGTGTCGGTCATCCCCATCTTCCCCAGGTGGAGCTCCACCAGGCTGCTGTTCACCGCCAGCATCTCAGAGAAGTGCACCGCCCACTCCTCCTGAGAGACAGACAGAGATCTGTAAATGTGTGGATAGATACTGGGACAGAACCTAAGGAAAAGAATCCAAAACCAGATTTATTTTCTTAATTTGGTCTGGATAATACACCAGAGTGAGGCTCTGTGTGTTTGCACCTGGTGGCTGAAGAGCAGTGGCCGGCTGAAATCGACAGAGCCAAGTTGCTTGTTGCTTTTCAACACGATGGCAAACGCTATCACACTCTGAGTGGCCTGCAGGGACAGAGGCAGAGAAACTGATTACCTAAAAAATGACCTAATCACCCTGATGCTTTACAAACTAAAAAAGTAAAAGACGTCTTTTCACCAACCAGCATGACGGACAGTACTCTGCGTGTGTGTGTGTGTGTGTGTTTACCAGGTCGCAGTCAGCCAGCTCCAGCTCCTTCAGGGTGTTGTTCACCTGCAGCATGCTGGCCAGGTGCATGGCTCCTCTGTTCTCGATCTTATTACCTGACAGTCTGAGAGAGAGCAAGGTGCTGTTACACTGCAGAGAGAGAGAGAGACAGAGAGAGAGCGAGAGATCATTACTTTCTGATTCATCCGCCACTGAAAGTAGTCCACAACAAATGCATTGTTTCCTCCTGTTAACAATTGATAAAAACTACAGTGAGCAGCTGTTTTAGGAAATTACTGCGCTTTTTTAAACATGAAACTATATACTTATGAGGTGTCTTCAGTAGGCGGAGGCGGACTAACACATGGTTGGTTTTGAGCTTTTCTGGGGATTTGTTGGCAATTAGCAAAAGTAAACGTAAGGATGTAGTTTAAAGTAGTTTGTGTGTGTGAGAGAGAGAGAGAGAGATTTGAACCTGCAGGCTCTTGGCCAGAACTTCAGCTCCGCCTGTCTGGATGTCGTTGAACATCAGGTCCAGAGAGAGCAGAGCTGAGCCGTCGTCCTGCTCCGTGAAAACAGAAAGAAAGAGAGAAAAGAAACACCATGTGGAGTACAGAGAACATGTTGTTTCTTCGTCATAATATCCCCCAATACCTGCTTACCTGTAAGAGGTCAGCTAGGTGTGCAACCCCTTCATCTGTTATGTTATTGTACCTGACATCAAGACCTGTTGGTACAAAAAAAAGGGTTTAAATTGTTATAAAATGTCCTAGTTAAGGTGTTCACCTAAGCTGCTCACCTGTCACACAGGTGTTTCTCAGACATTTTGAGAGAGCGCGGACGTCTTGGTCGTCAAGCCGGTTGTTTCCTGTCAGATTTAAGGTGAAATTCCTGCCAAACACACAACAGCAGAACTGAACTGACTTCATGATCACACACACACACACATGCTGCCTTCAGGTGCACTGCTCATTAGATTTACATGCTTTTGGATGGAAATAATAAAAAGTTGATCAACGGCTGCTGTGGTTTTCATTTCTAAATTAAAAGTGAACAGACAAAAAGTAAAAGCAGGCATGTGATCCATGTTTTTGCCTTGCATGACCTAAACTAAACTAAAAGACAGAAATAGCAGTAACCTGGAGCTAATTTTAACCACTGTTTATCTTTGGGTAGCTTATTTTGTAACAATGCAACATATTTTATATTTTGTCAGTAAAATCTTTAGATTAAAGAGTAACTGTAAACTGCAGCTGCCAAACAAATGTAGTGGAGCAGAAATATAAAGCAACAGAAAATGTAAAATACTCGAGTAAAGTACACAAACCTCAAGTACTTTGCTGCTAATATTTGGTCACTTTCTCAGTAAACGCTGAGTACAAGAGTTTTAATTGTAAAAGTGTAAACTGTGATGCTGGCTCAGTCAGCGGCACCTGAAGGCAGCATCAGCTCCAGCAGCTAATCTTCACAGCCCGCTTTTAGCCAACATGTTCGATGTTGGTGGTTTGAGTTTACGTCCAGCCACTTACTCCGCGTCCGTCGTCTTCTCTAAAGCCTGTAAAATGTCTGGGTTTACTTCTATCCGATGTTCCGCGCAGACGGCAGCGTAAAGCTCGGAGACACCTTCGCTAGCCATCGCCGACGCCCGCTGTGCAGCTCGGGTTTCTATGGCAACAGGGGAGAACGGCGTCGCGCGAAGGACAAACGGGTCAAAACGTTCGCGTTCAACATTTTCAACCCAATACAAATTTATTTTGACTAAATTATCGATCCGTATATGTTGACGATGCATCAAAACGCACATTTGTTTTAGAAATCCAATTCTTTTGCATTCTTTGAGTCACACGAAGAACCACAACATTTCTCATGTTGTCTGGAAGCAGAATTAACTAATATATTGATTTTTAAAATATATTTGCACTTATTGTGCTTATTTAACTTTGTTTTTTTATATTTAACTAAATATGTGTTTCCTGTTATGTCAACCTGATTTCTTTTGTTTGCATCCACCATGAACAGCTTTTACTTCTGCTGGTGTAAGTAAACATGTTTGATGACATTTAAACCATCTTTCAAACCTTTTTAAGCTTTATATTGTTTTTTTAACTAAATGTGAGGCATTTTAAACAGAAATAAACAGATTATGCTTTTCAAAAGACGGTGCAGGAAACCCACCGACATGAAATAAATACAATAAGATACGTTAAGATCACAGACAAACAGCCGATTGTCCCTTTTTCTCTAATTTTATTTTCCTTTTTATACAGTCGTGAACTTGTATATGTAATTCACATTTGTGTGTAAGTAACGCAGATGTTTTATCCAAAATAAAAAATAAAGAAGAAAAAAAAGAAGCATGTATGAAATAAACAAAAAAATAAAACTGCCACTTTCAAGCTGATAAAAATACTGTATATAATGCAGTTTTCAAACTTGAAGCACAAACATTAAAGCTAAGACCTAAAACAGCTGCTTTAAAAAACAAATGAACTATTTTACACAAATAAAAACCTTGGTTTGCATTAACAGGGCTATGTTCACATTAATACAGCCACCATCACATGTCAAACACTGATGATAAATTAAATCATATCTCTTGGCGATAACAAGGCTCCTACTAACTACATTATCTATTAAAACAATGCAAGAGTTGTACTGGCTGTCTCATTACATGTTTGTTTTATTAACTTTCAGGTCTGATAAACTTTTCTTTACACTGATTATTTAACGGAGCTGCGACAGAAAAGTAACTCCAGTCAGAGAAAACGTTGTTAGTCTCAAGTTCTTTTTGGTAAAGTAGCAGAATTGAAGTGGCGGGTAAAGTTTGAAACTCAGTGGGTGAAAAAGTTTCCACACTGGAAGAAAACGCAGAGCAGTCACTTTTTTTTTTTTTACCATTTAGCTGAAGCTCGTATTCAGTGATATTTAGACTTTGTGGAACTTTTCCACATTTTAGCAGATTGTTCAACAGCCTCCTTTTTCAAACTGAACTTGCCTCTTCTGGTTTGCGTTTACATCCAAACATCCGTGACGTTCAGGGAGGCACCGATCAGACCTTTTCTCCCCTGATACTGATTCTAATACCTAAACACAGCGTATTAGCTGAAGCCACAGCAGTGCTCTTTGTTTTTATAGAAAAATTACAAAAAAGGCTCCTGCTGTGAGAACGCTGTTTGAGTAACACAATGACTGCTGACATTTAGTGGTAAATCAGACACTTTTATGCATTATGCAATTAACATTTAGCCTGCAGCCCACCATAAATGAATCTAATAGACAGCTGAAACAGTAGATTTTATGACATTGGCGAGAATCTGTATCAAACGTGGATCTGTCACACAAAACTCTGAGGGGCCAGGAACTACGGCAGAGGAAGTACATTTTAAATTCCTGCAGAGGAAAAGGGCTAAATGTGTTCGGCTTCCCAAACTCACTTTCCATCCTGTTCTCTGTTCGGGAACAACTCCAAATCCTTTCTGTTTACGTTTAGAAAGGATAATTCTAGTTTTTTACAACTCAGATCTTATTTTTGTAGTTTTCACCCTAATTTCTACGAGTAATAACATTATATGAACATCACTTCAACTAAGTTTGACGAGGCAAGAAACACGAGCAGTCAGACGATCAGACGGGATGTAAACAAACCAACAGTTTATCCGGATTATCTAAAGCACTTTATTTGGAGGTCACACTGAAAGTGAGTGCACATGAAATGTTGGTAACAATCCCTCATTGCTCAGAAAAACTGTGTGCACACGACTACATGAAGTACAGTAGGTCAGAGTTGAATCAGGAAGTCGATGACGGATGTTTACAGGTTTACCTTTCACCTTTGTTTTCTCTTCCAGATACGTTTGTCTCACCTGGAGGTTCGTTTACAACCTGTCTGATCACCTGACTGGGTTCCCTGATCTCAACTCGGTAAGTACAATGTTATTATTGCTGATACAAACAACAGACAAAACTATGAAATTAAGACCCAAATTGTAACATAAACAGAATTATCTTTCACTTACAGACTTTAAATGTCCATTAAAGTCTACTTTATGGGGCTGATGTGAGTGCTGAGTGCGGCTTGTATGTTAAAAAGTGAAAACGTTCCCCCAGAGTGACACCGCTGTGGCTCGGGCCTCACTGCTGAGGAGGGTTGTGTTCGGTGTTGTCCACCGTCCTGATGATGACGATCTGCTCCAGGCCCTGGGCGGGCGAGGGCGGCGGCCGCAGCTGCTCCACCAGAGCGTGGAGGGTGTCCGAGTTGATGGTCTGCTCCTGGTCGGGTTCGAAGGTCACCTGGTCGGTGGTGGTGATGGTGGGGTGAGCTGGCTCCGACTTGAAGTCGTGCATGATGGATACGGTGGTAGCGGCGTCATTGGTAGCTGCGTCAGCAGTGGTGGCAGCTGCGGATGGCGCCGTGGCTTTGGGGTTGGGGGTGGCTGGTTCGGGGTTGGGTGGCTCGCCTTCGGGGATGGAATCCAAACCTTTGTTTTCCTGTGAGAGTTTACTCTGGACGAAGGCCACAGGATGACTGGAAGCCAGGAGTACTACTGCTCACACACACACACACAAACAACAACAACAACAACAACAGGAAGTTATCAGACTGGAGAGAAAAACAAAAAGGAGTAACATCAATATAACTAAAACAGTAAAACAAAATCAACACGGCTGCTTTAATCAGTGGTTTTCAGTCTGAATGAGTCAACGTCATTGGAAAGCACACAATTAAACCTGCTTGTGGTGACCAGATGTTCCTCCTGCTGGATCCATTACTGTAAAATGACCCCCCCCACACACACACACTACGCACCTGCTCTGGCTCTCTCCTTGTGTTGCCGCACTTCATCAGCGTGAGCCTTCTCCTGGTGTTTGATCATGTTCTTCACGCTGGCGAACCTGTTTCCACACAGCAGACACTGCACACCGGTGTTCCCCTCTACACACACACACACACATACACAGTGTGAGCAACATCAAATCCTACTTCCATCCTCTCTGGTTGCAGGGGAGCAACTTTGTGGATGAACATTTAGAGAAAGCTCCGGTTTCTGAGTCGCTCTACGTTTGTTTCACGCAGAATTTTGGCCACAGCCAAAAGTAAATTAGATCATCACATTTCCTTGTTTCCCTCTTCCCCATTCTCGACTACTGTTATTTGAAAAACTACAGCAATAAACATCTCAACAACAATGCTTTGCGAGCGAACAGTAATGTTAATGACATTTTTATATTGATTTTTGATTTCCTCTTCTTTATCAGAGCCTCTGATGCAACATGTAAAACAACTTCTGCAGTGTGAAAAGGCAGTGAAGAGCTAGTTCCATCTAAAAAATTTTAAAAAAGAAATAATTTCTCTTGATAAAAATTTCATCTTGAAGTTCTTTGCAGGCACTGAAGGGCTGGGTCCATTTTCTATACCGCTTATCCTCTTAGAGGGTCGCGGGGGGGCTGGAGCCAATCCCAGCTGACATTGGGCGAGAGGCGGGGTCCACCCAGGACTGGTCGCCAGTCAATCACAGGGCTGACACATAGAGACACATAGATGGTGGGAGGAAGCCGGAGTGCCCGGAGAGAACCCACGCGGACACGGGGAGAACATGCAAACTCCACACAGAAGGGCCCTAGCCGGCCGGCGGGTGCGAACCCAGAACTAGGCTGTGAGGCGACAGTGCTGACCACTGCACCACCATGCCGCCCCCTGCTCCCCATCCTGAAGGGCTGGGTATCGAACCGTAATACTTTTTTGGTACCTCCACAATCTGTAGGCAACACTGAATATTGAAAACTGCTATGATCTTGTTTACTTAACCTTTGATCACATAGTTCCTGAGTTGAATCTAAATTTTACTATTTTACTTTTATTTGGTCAAAGTTCTTGTACATTTAACATTTGAGAACTTTGACTTCTCCAAACCAAACTCCTCTTCACTGACCTTAAAGGCCAAAGTCTGGAAAACTCACCTGGGTGAAGTCGTCTCATGTGTTTCTTCAGTTCGGAAGACGTCACAAAACTTGCGTCACATTGTGTCTGCGAGCATTTGTACGGAGTCTCACCTGAAATACAAACACACACACGTACAACAATATATTCAGGAGTGTGACAGAACAGCTGCTTTGAGCCAAAAGCAGACAAGCTTTGGCTGCTAAATGTCTCAAACAGTTTGGAAGGAAACCAAACTGAAATTCGAGCTGAAGTTTAATCTCTTTGTCCGCTCTTTGCAGGATTAATAAACGTAGGAAAACACTCTCACCTGTGTGTTTTCGTGCGTGCGCGATGAGAGAAGACGAGACGGAGAATGACATGCCGCACAGATCACACTGGTACGGTTTCTCTCCGGTGTGTCGTCGCTTGTGGTAGGTCAACGTGCTGGACTGAGCGAACGCCTGACCACAGATGTCACAGACGTACGGTTTCTCCCCGCTGTGCAGTCTGTAGGGAACACACACACACACACACACACGCTGAGTCAGGGGTGCTCTTTGAGACATTGGATGTGTCTGCAATAGATGTGACTCCCAACACAATGTGGCAATTTGCAGATAAATGCTAAGTTTTACAAGAATTAGCAGGATAACACACTTATCTCACTTCATGACCCAGGCTCTTATAAGGAAACCCAAAGCAGTGGATGTACCTGATGTGTATTTTATAGTTGGACGAGGTAGCGAACTTGAAACCGCAGCGCTCACAGGTGTAAGGCTTCTCCTCTCCGTGGTGCATTCGGCGGTGAGCGACCAGCTGACACTTCTGAGCAAAACACTTGTCACACTCGGAGCAACTGAACGGCTTCTCACCTGCAACAAACACCAGAGAGATGGAGGGAGGGAAAGTTTAGCCAAACTGGTAAAAAAAAAAAAATCCAAACACGGACATTAAAACTAAAACTATGTTCATCAAATGATAGATTAGTTGAGTGACAGAAATTAATTGCCAATTTTGATAATCAGCTAATGGTTTAAGTCATTTATCAAGGAGAAATGCCAAAAATGGTGTGGTCCCACCTTCTCAAATGTGAGGATTTGCTGCTTTTCTCTGTTTTATATTATTGTCAATTGATGTTGGTCACACAAAACTAAACGTTTCAACACGTCACCTTTGGCTTTGGGACATTTTTCACTATTTTCTGAATCTTCATAGACTAAAAGATGAATTCAATGGTCTAAAAATATAAGTCACAGATTAACCGATAAGTAAAATAATCATTATTTCATTCAATCCCTAGTTTTGTTCCTTCTGCAGCACCTTTGTACCAAAAATGGGTGATTTATGAGTCCTAACTCAGCTCACCTGTGTGTATACGCAGGTGTGTTTTCAGCTGGGTCGCCTGTCTGAAGTTTTTAGAGCAGAAGATGCAGACAAACGGCTTCAGCCCCTTGTGGATCTTCTCGTGTCTGCGCAGGCTGCTCGCATCTTTAAACAGTTTGTTGCACTCGGTGCACGAGAGCGACAGCTCGTCCATTTCTGAAGGATCCTGTTCCCCGACTTCACCCTCCTCTCCCTCCTCGTCGTCATCATCATCATCACTCCCCGCCTCGTCACTCTCCTCTCCTTCCTCCTCGGCCCTCCTCCTGCCTCGCCCCCTGCCTTTCCCTCTGCCTCGCCCCCTCCCCCGGCCTCGCCCTCTCCGCCCCTCTCCACCGCTCAGTCGAGATTTCTTCGCCGGTGTGTCGTCCTCCTGTGAGGGGCTCCAGTCTGCAGACGTGTCCCCGAAGTCCTTCACACTCGTGTCAGAATCTTCCAAAGACAGGTCTTCGCTTTTCACACCACCTCTTCCTCTTCCTCTCCCCCTGCCTCTCCCTCGGCCTCTCCCCCTCCCCCTGTGGCCCTGTGTTTTGGGGGTGCCGTCAGCCGAGCTGCTCGGCTCCACCTGCTCGCCGCTGAAACTCTTAGGCCTTCTGCCTCTCTTCCTTCCCTGTCCTCTTCCAACGCTCTTTGGCGTAGTGGGGGTGTATTCTTCATCGCTTTTGTCTCCCTCTTCCGCATATAAATCTTTGGCCTCCTCACCCTGCTCTTTGCCTTCCTTCCCCTCCTCCTGCCAGTCCGCTGCAATGGAGATGATAGACAGGGGAACCGGTGAGCTGGGGCTGCCAGGAGAGGCCGGACTGGGAGGAGAGAGACCAGCTTCTTTATCCGCCTCCGACTGGGACGTTTCGCTCGGCTCAGACCAGTGGGGGATTTCTTCCAGATACTTCGTGGCCTCAGACATTCCCAGGAACACAGCCGCTCGACGCACAGCTGCCTGTCTGGTACTGAAACCATGAAAACCAATATTTTATTCATTACGTTAGTTGAAAAATGATTTCATCTTAATTCCCTTCAAAAAAAAACCCCACCACAACCTATATTTGATGCAGTTTTACCTGCTGAGGTTCATCTGTCCAGTGTAGATAAACTCCAAAAGCTTCTCCAGAGCGTACCGGCTGACCTTATCAGGGTCCAAGGTCGTGACCTCTTGACCCTTCTCGGCCTGGGAGGAGAAGTACTTGCTGAACGCAGCCAGGATGTTGCGGTGGGCTCTGAACTCCACGTCTCTCACCATTATTGTTACATCACACAAAAAGTCCATCTCCCGCTGCTGATGTAAGCGCTGCAAGAGCATCTTCCCATGATTGGTGACATGAGCCATCTCTGCTGCTCGTTAACAACGGAAGAGACAGTCGACATTAATGCCACCGATTAGTAAATCTTCAGTTTAAATTTACATGACGAAATACACCAAGGTATTATTTTTCTCTTTATGAGATATTGTCCTCTGGGAGGCGCTGTAAGATGCTAAAATCAGCTGAGGATATTTTCATTTGAAGAGCAATCAGCCTCGTGAACCACAAACTTCAATTCAACAGCACGTCACTCTTGCACTGTATTAAAACACACTCTTTTTATTATTGCTGCAACAAGACATTTACTGTACGGGTTTTGTATTTTTGTATAGGTTTATCATACATTAGGTCTGTTTTAATACACGTGTACTAACCGATACTAAACATCTGCTGCTCTTACATGGCCATAGACAAATAGGTAAAAACGACAAATTAAAAAGTAATTAAATGTACTTTAAATAACTGTTGCTCAGCAGACAGAGCACAGCTGACACTGCCGGTTAATGACTGAGTTCACTAAGAATCACTCATATTGAAAAGTCTATTCTAGACTTTAAAAATGTAGTTTCATTCTCCAAAAAAGCCTCAGTAATTTCCTTAAACAGCTGGCCACAGTATTCAGCAAACATTACTGGTTCACTGATGTGTTTCTAATCATTTTTGGACAACAACGGAGCTCTATAAACACGGAGGTGTAAGATAAGATATATCAAGCATGACAACAATTAAATATAGAATATCACCAGACTCGACGTCCTTTATTTTAGAGCATTTAATACCTGTTCAGACCTACAAACAGCCTGTAAACTGAACAGGGCTCGATGGTGCGTTCACGTGACTCACTCACCTGGTGAAAATCCAACGTCAGAGCTGGAAAACACAAACAAACTATTTAAGTTCAATTCAGATGACATGAAAAAAAAAAAAAAAAAGGCCTCAAGTCAGAGAAAGAAAAGAAAAACTGCTCTGCTGGAATTGTGAACGTTCAAAATAAAAGTACCGACTTGCCGTCAGCCTCAGCGGTGCGTCCGTCTGCTTCACCTCCTCTGCGACTCGGGCTGCGGGTTCCTCTGCTGGACATGGTTATGAATGAAAGAGAGACAATCCGGGTGTAAACAACCACTGGCCATCTGCGCGAACATTTAAAAGCACGTTTATTTCTCTGGATCGGCAGCTTTTGGAAAATAAAAGCTCCCGCCCGCGTCCCGAGGAGGCCCCGCCGCCGTGCTAAATGCTAGCAGCGGTGTCGCAGACGGGCTACAGCCGCTCCTGGCGGGTTTCTTGCGGTTTCTTGCGGTTCCGCGTGGACCCGCGAGTGCCCCGTGCGCCGCCCAGGCCGCCCCGTGAGCGAGTTCAGCCGCCGGGCGCTGGACCAGAGGCGACAGCTACCTGCTCTCGGAGCGGCGAGGCGCGCGGAAACCGTTGAGCTCTTATTTCGAAGGTTTCGCGGCTCGTGCCGGCGGCGTCGGCCGTAAGTTGGCGCAAAGAAGAAGAAGAAGAAAAAAAAACGTTAGAAACGCTTATTTTAACGAGAGGCCGCGCGAACGCGTCGTCCGTTGCGGCGCACCGGTGGCGTGAATGCGCGTTTTTTAAACCCGCACAAAGTAAATAAAAGCAGAAAAAAGTACCTTCTAATATCCGCGATCTCCAGCCATTATCCCGTGACGTCGGCGGTTCTCGCGAGATGTCGCCGCAACCGCAAAGAGTCTATGTTCGGTCAAGATGGACACCTCCGCGCCCAGACAGCGGACGGGAGTCGGGTAAGATTATCATCGCAAAAATAAAGGATCACTAACGAAAAGAAGAATTAATCCATAGATTTTATTCGTGTCACATTTTTTTTGATGATGGATTCTTCTTGTGATAACGAGATGTGAGTAAGATGCATGTAATGGAGTATTTTTACATTGTTGTAAAAATACAACAATGGTAAAGGACAGACTTTACTGTTACACAGTGAAAAGAATCCCATTTAAAAATGGCAACACAGCACTTAATAAAGAGCTTTTAGCCTATACAAAGTCATTAGCGGTAATGTAGTAGCAATTTACAATTTATGGACTGTAGACATACAATAATATACAATATGCTAAAAGTGTATTACAGTGAAGGTGCTGAACATTTTTTATTCTGGAAAAAAGACAGAATTTCAGTTTTCTCTTTTCATGCAGATCATATCATTTTCCTTTTTTTTTTTTTTTTTACAGTGGTGTCTATACTAATATAATTGCATCAGTGTCTGAAGACATAGGCACGCCTAAAACAGACCCGTTTGTATGTTGTTCTTCCACACTCGAAGGTACAACAATGTAAGGTACTACTTACTACTTACATAGAAGGTACTACTTTTGCTTGAGTAAAGGATTTGAGTACTTCTTCCACCACTGGAAAATACCAGTACAAGTACTTGAACTTTACTTGAGTAGGCTATTTCCATTTTATGCTACTTTCTACTCCTGCTCCACTACATTTTGGAAGCCTATGTTGTACTTTTTACTCCACCACATTTATTTGACAACATTACTTTACAGATTCAGATTATTAATACAAAATATAAATCAATTAATAAAATATGATGTATTATTATAGATCAAGCTTCCCATCAGTATATGAAGCAGTTGAAATTAGCTCCACCTTCACCAGTTGCAAAATTAGTGACACTTAGACATTCATGCATTACTAATTACAATCCAATAATCTAATATAAATTATTCTGAAATGGGCCATTCTGCATAGCGATTACTTTTACTTTTGGTACTTAAGTATATTTTGATGCTAATACTTTTGTACTTTTACTTAAGTAAGAGTTTGAATGCAGGACTTTTACTTGTAACAGAGTATTTTTTTTGGTATTGTTATGTTCACTTAAGTAAAACTTTGTTAAAAAGTAAAAGTATGTCTTCCACCACTGTAAAATACTGTGTTGAACTCTGTTTTTCTGTCTAGCTGCTGGATTAATCTGATTTGTGATCTTCACAGCATCTTCCTCTGTTGTGTTCAGCAATCCTCCAGCCAGAGTGATTTAAATCTCTGCAGGTGGAGTTTAATGGGGAGATAAGTGAGCTGAATATTGTACTAATCAACACCTTCAGCTTCTCTGTCTCTCCACATCTCTTTAATTTGCCTGCCAGGAGGTTTGCTCCTGTTTAATATAATTCGAGTTACTGGTACTGGTTTTTGCCATTTTCCAGTGTTTTTATCATTTTGTTCCATTGTACCTTCTAACATTACAGGTGCAAATACGCTTAAGTCTTTTAAGTAACTGACACACTTTAAAACGTCACTTGAACGCACCTAAATGCAGACAAATACATGAAGACTGTGACCTGGTATTTACAACATAGATGATATGTTTTGATAGCTTTCTTATTATGAGAATGAAGAAATAGCATCATTCATATAAAGCGGATTGACAGTCAGCACATTGCTTGCAGAGTATTTAGAATGACTAAAAAGCACAAATCATAGCAGAGAGTAAAGTTCATGTCAGGACAAAAACAAGATAGTGTTTCGAGGGGTAACAATTATGAATGATTTTGTATATTTTATAACAAAAAATGTTCCCAAGAAACACAGTACGTTAAGTTATTTCAGTAACAAGGCTTCTGTTCAGTCAGTATCAGGTGAAGAGAAAAGCAACTGCTGTACTGCCAAACAAGTGAACTGAGAGGCTCCGGAGGAGGAAGAGGAGGAAGAGGAGGAGGAGGAGGAGGAGGAGGAGGAGGAGTGCAGCATGAGCATTACAAACTGAGATTTCCCATTTAGCAAAAGCAATTTGCCTCCAGGGGAGGACTGAAGAGGTGAGGCAGAGATGAAGGAGACGTAGCTCTGATAATTGTATTGATCTCTGGAGGCTTCAGGTATCACCTGCAAAATAACTGCAGTCATATTCTAACAATGTACAGGAATTACTGCAGCTACATCTAAACAGAGATCCAACCAACTCCTCTAATGAAAAGAACAGCGGTAGAAGAAGTATTCAGATCCTTTACTTGAGTAAACGTACTAATACCACACTGTGAAAATACTCCATTACAAGTAAAAGTCCTGCATTTAAAACCTTACTTAAGTATTATCAGCTAAATGTACTTAAAGTATGAAAAGTAAAAGTACTCATAGTGCAGTAAAAGTGTTTTCCTATCATATCTGATGTTTCTGGATTAATATTCCTGCTGCATTAATGTTGCATTTTACTGCTGTAGATGTTTCAGGTTGAGCTCATTTGAACTCGTGTAGATAAATGTAGTGATGTAAAAATGTACAGTATTTGCCTCTGAGGTGTAGTGGAGTAGAAGTATAAAGTTGCATAAAATGGAAATACTCAAAGTACAAGTACCTCAAATAAATTTAATGTACTTAGTTACCTTCCACCACTGAAAAGACGAGCGGTGGAAGAAGTATTCAGATCCATTACTTGAGTAAATGTAGAAATACTATATTGTAGAAGTAATTAGTATCTGCAAAATGTACGCAAGTAACTAGTAAAGCTGTCAGATAAAAAGTGGTGGAGTAGAAGTATAAAGTAGCATTAAATCGAAATACTCAAGTAAAGTACAAGTATCTCAAAACTGTGCTGACTTGAGTAAATGTACCCGGTTACATTCCACTACTAGAAACACACCGTATCACCGGTAGTAAAACAGTGTTTGCATTATTTAGGCGTGAACGTGTTATCTGTCTCTGTAGCCGAGATGTTGCAGTTCTGAGCAGCTGAAAATGCAAATGAGGAGCTGACGTGACGCTAACCACAAAATGAGATTAGACAGACACACATGTTAGCAGCTGGTCCAATGAGCATGAAGCTGCGGATGAGTCTATTAACAGGCCACAGGTTTGTTAAGATTATAAATGTATTATCTGAGCAGCGAGAATGAGACTCTGCTCCTTTAATGTCACGTTATTCCCTTTGACACCTTCGTTCCTACATGCTCTCTGCTCCAGCTGTGCTCTGTGTGTGTGTGTGTGTGTGTGTGTGTGTGTGTGTGTGTGTGTGTGTGTGGTTATTAAGACTAGAGAGAGACAGATAGCAGAGTGGTTTAACTGCCTCTCTGCAGTGATAATGGCGGCTGTATATCAAAGAGGAGGCTGCTGATGTGGTTCAAAGGGGCAGGTCTGTCCACCTCTCTCTCCACCTCTCTGTCCACCTCTCTCTCCACCCGTCTGTCCACCTCTCTGTCCACCCGTCTGTCCACCTCTCTGTCCACCTCTCTGTCCACCCGTCTGTCCACCTCTCTGTCCACCCGTCTGTCCACCCGTCTGTCTTCCTGTCTGTCTGTCACCAGCATGCAGCTTTTTTTTTACATTTTTTTATCTGGTTTGGTTACAATTATAGAAATTGTTTTAAACATTATGTTTATTGTTTTTTGGCAATGAAAGAACATTCAGTCATACACACTGACATTTAAAACACACCTCAACGTCATATATTCAGGGAAAAAGAGAAATAAAGAGAGAGAGAGAGAGAGAGAGAGAGAAAAGGTGCTATCATTTTATTTATTTATCAATTTCACTCATTAATTTCCAGGAATAACATAAAGGTGTCAAAGATCAAATACTTTGAGTGTGTTTCCACACACACATTCAGTTTAATTTTTCTGTCTTGCTCTTTTATGTAAATGTATGGAAATATATATATGTAAAAAAAGAAGAAGTGTGCATTGTTTGTTGTTTAGCTGGAAGCTCGAATCGTCTATTGAAGTAAAAGCAGCAACACCACAGTGTGGAAATACGTCCACATCCTAATTAAGTATAAAAGTATTAGCATCAAACCTAAAGTACCAAAAGTAAAAGTACTCATTATGCAGTATGGTGCGATTCAGAATAATAATAATGTATATTATATTATTGGATTATAATTATAATGTGTTCATGACTTTAATGTTACAGCTGGTAAAGTTGTGTTGATTATATTTTGTATTATTAATCTGAATCTGAAAAGTAACTGAAGCTTAAAATAAATGTATCGGAGTAAAAAAATACAATATTTGCATCTGAATTGTAGTGAAGTAGAAGTATAAATTAGCAGAAAATGGAAATACTAGTACCTCAGTACTTGTTTTTTTTGGATCCCCATTAGTTGTTACCGTGGCAACAACTTCTCTTCCTGGGTTCCATATTAAAATACAGTTTAAACAACAGATGTTTACCCTTACACTACTAGGCTACTACGAGAATATACTATAAGTTTAAAGTTGCATAAAATGGGAAATACTCATGTAAAGTACAAGTACCTTGAATTTTTACTGTACTTGAGTAAATGTACCTAGTTACATTCCTCCACTGGCAAATTAAAAACATTAACAATGGCTTCGTTCCAGCAATTATTGCAGTGCAGTGTAGCAGTTAATAATGTTAGTCTGCTGTGAAAAAGCTCTATTCAAATGAGTCATTTCACTTTAATGTCCCGGGGTAATAACCACTCTGATAAATCAAATAAAATCATTTTCCTGTTGTGTTTCCTCCGTTTGTCGACCGCAGGATATGAGACTCTGGAGCTGAGGCCAAGATCTGACAATGTAAGTTGATAAAGTCACTGATTATTACCGTTTACTGGAGAGCAGTTGATTTCCTGAAACCGTAAGTTACACAGTAAGAGGTTGTTAAAACTTCCCACATTACCAAATATAAAACCGCAGAGAGGTCAGACACAGGAGTAATTCTGAAACCATATACTGCCTGTCTCCTCCTCCTCCTCCTCCTCTTCCTCCCTCTCTCCCACATAAACACACACCTCCTGACACGTTGATTATGTGGTTCAGCTGATTGCAGCTCTGCAGAGAAAGCAAGATTTGTGTGTTTAACTGAGTGTATGTGCATGTCAGCATGTGTGTGCACAAACCCCAGCCTGCTAAGATGTGAGGATTCTTACATCAACATGTAACTGTGATAAATAAATCATTGTAATACTCCTTTAATATTCCTGTAGCGACTTAAAGTTTGCCAGTGTTTCCTGTCGTCTCCTGTGACACCACTGTGGCATTTCTATGACTTTTGCAGATATTAGTTCAGGTTATCTTTCTAAACATATTATATATTAACTTTGCTTCTCTCCTGTAAAGAAGCTACAGAGGTTTCCAGGCGTGGTTCAGCAGATCTGCTGCATCAAGTTAGAGAGAGGAAGCAAGTGCACCCGGAAGTAAAGCCACTTGCCCTTCAAAATAAACGTGTTAATTTCAAGTTCAAGGGAAATGCTTGTGCCCCGGCTCTCTCATCCTTTGTGTACATAAATAAATACAGACCATCCATACAATAACATTTAAAGCCCACACAGAACGTACAGCCAGTGCACTCGCATGTAACATTACAGACATACTATTTACAACGAGTGATGAGTGCACCTGTGAGCGTCAGCTACTCAGCAGCCTGATTACTCAATCAGCATTGCAATTTTCTTAATGCCTTATCTTTATAATCATTGTTTATTTTTTATTTATAGTTTAATTGTATTATTATAGTTACAAACAGTGTCACAAACGTAACATAGTGTTTTTTAAAAGGGTGCAGCCAGTTCAGAGAGGAGTGCACTGAAAATGCCAGTGGCTGATATCGTTGGTCACATTCAGTGCCGGGGCCCCCGTGTCATCGTTGGTGCTGTATTTTGCATAATGCTTGCTAGAGGAAGTAATTTGGCTTCACGTTTAATAGAGATGAAAGACCGTGGAATGGTTTTAAGGTGACCTGGTGACCTGATGAGGCATCACTGAAACAGACAAGGAATTTCATGGCTGAATTAACCTGTTAGGGGGCCCCTGTGCCCTTATTACCAACGCAGTCTTACCAAAAAGCTGAATGTTGTTGAATTCATTACCTCTATGCATGTGTACATTTCTCTGCACTTTACTGCTTTTTGTACTTCGATGCTAAGCTGCATTTTATTGTCTCAGTACTTTTCTGTGCAATGACCATACAGTTGAATATAATCTAAAAACAAATCTTCACCTTCAAGTCGTCAGTTTTATTTTTACAGCCAGATTTGTTCCAGAGAGCTTTACAAGCAATACGACACATGACTGTCCTCAGGTCCTCACTTCAGACAAATTAATACTTAACAATCAATCAACAGGAGAGAAACCTCAGTAAGAACAACAGATGAGATACCAAATATCCACAGTGTGGAGGAAACATAACCTTCTGCATCCACTAAAAAAGGAATTTTATTTCAACACGTAGAAGAGTATTGATGGAGTGGCTCGAAGACCTCATGATGTTCTTAAACCTGGAGAAAGTTAAGTACAACTTGAGGGGGTCATCTGGAAAATTTGAGTCAGTTTGGGGCAAAAATGTAAAAAAAATAAAAAGACTCCTTAATATTCATTGTACCTGTTAAATGAAATAATACATTTATCAAAAAAGGGGAGTTTTATTTTGAAAGTAAAGTCACAGGAAGTCTTTTTGTTAGTCATGGTTGCTTTCTTCACCAATCTGGAGGACTTGGTCACCGGCTCACCGCGCCTCCGCACACTCAACCCAGCAGCTGCCGTCGCTTCAGTTCACATCAGGAGGTAAGAAAAAGATCCAGACTTCAGTTTAACAGCGCGGCTAATCCCACAGCACCCACTGTGTGTGTGTGTGTGTGTGTGTGTGTTTAACCCGGTCACTGTTTGGTGAAGTTTGCTCGTGTTGCGGCAGCGCAGGTGCGTAACAGCATAATTAGTGGTAATTTGCCGTTGCGCGTAAAGTTTGCGCGTAATCAACCAGTGATGCCGCGATGGGAAACAGCGGCGGCGACGCGGTGCTGTGTTGTGGGTGTCTTTTTGGCATGTGAAGGCATCCGTCCTCTGCAGTGGTCGGGCAGAGAGCATCCTGGTGTGGTGCGCTGGATTTGCAGTGGCTACATATCAGTCTTGTGTGACAGTGTGGGGACTCGGCGATGTGTGACTTTAATCAGATGATCCACGGAGCCAAACCCTGGCCAGGAGGCAGGTTCAGGGGGTGGTGGTGGTTCATGAGGAGGATGAGAACGGGTCAGACCAGTACGGATGAGTGTGTCAGCAGCACGGTGTGCCTGTCACAGCTCGCGCCTTCCTTTTTCACTCTATAGATTGCAGTTCAACAAAACCACTTCCTCCAAATCAGCCAGTCCATCACACAGCTTACACCCCACCACCACCACCACCTACACACCACCACCAACAACACCACCTTATCAAACCCAGTGTGAGACCTTACTGTTGTGTTTTGCAGCTTGATGTTGTACAGTTTATATTTAAACACACTGGAGTTTGATTTTTCTCACACTTGAGTTGTATCTGAAATGTTTCCTCTCTTACTTAATGTCTCTTTCTACATGATCACTCTGCAGTAAGAAGTTGAGATTTCACCACTAACAGATATATTGTCATCTCAGAATATCTGTTGCATTGTGCGATGAGAAACTCTTAACTTGTATTACTCTGAGAAGTGCTTATAATATTTAGTTTACGCTCACTGGTAAAATGTGCGCACAAAATATAAGAAACACCTCAGTTTAATTAATGCAATAAATCAACACCTCTCACATAGTTTCAACAGAAACTGAACATGAAGGATTTATTGCAGGTCTGTTGTATTAGACTGCATTCAGTTTAGCTTTAGATTTACATACAAACTGGCAAAAGAGCGTATATTGGACACTAAAATAGAAAATATGAACATTTTCAGACTCAGATTTCTACCGACTTTAACTTCGGAGATGCCAAACTACAAGATGTCATCCACCCCCACCCACCCCCCACACACACACATTTTTAGATGTGGTAAGTCCTCCACATCCTGACACATCTTATCTTGTGATGAATTTAATCAGTAGCTGACAGCCTCAACAAAAATCACACTTATTAAATGTGTAAAATGCGCTTCAGGTTGATATTTAATTTCATAAACATTCATCATTATTGATGATGTTGGAGGAGGTGGTCTTTGTTTCAGGTGAGAAATGAGTCTTCACACTCTGCAGCTCGTGGTCGATAGTGGACTGTTTGCAGACTTTAAACCTTAAAAATCAGAAGGAAGTATTGTTCGGAGAGTCCTGAAAAGAAGACGTTAGTATAGTCTGACTTGCTTGTGAGAAGTGATGCATCTGTTTTTAGGAAAGTTAATGGTATCAAATGAACATGTTATTTTTACCAGGTATTTCTAAAAACACAGATGCAGTCTGATTAGTTGGTTAAACCCTAACAGTAAAAGGTTTCTTGTGAAAAGCCAAACAAACACTTGCAGACGTGCATGGTTTCCTCCCATCAGTAGCTCAAATGCAGGGTCAGAGGTCACGGAGCGTGCTTCTCCTGCTTTTGACCTCCCGATGTAAAGGAATGTCAACAGAGTTGTGAAGTGGGAGGTGCCGCTTGTTCTGGAAGTATTCCCCCCCCCGCTGTAAATTTCCATTAAGACGTTTTATTTTAATGATGTCCTTAATCCTGGATTAACAGTTTTTTGGCCTCTTCTGTGGGGCAGCGGGAACAAGTGAACACAACACTGACACGTTGATATAACTTGTTGGCAAACAGCTGCTTATTTCCTCCTCCAGCAGTTACAGAGAAACATGATCCTTCATGTGGAGTCGTGTTTGTGTCACCTGATGAATCTAAGTCCGGTCTGTTAGCTCTGTGTTTGGTCTCCACCACCTCCTGACAGAAACATCTGGCTCTTTAGCTGCTAAATGCTCCACTCTATTCCCCAGCTGGTCTCTGACTGTGTCTGTCTGCTGTTTGCTGCTGAGATTTTACAGCTATGAGAGGCTGAGAGGGAACCAGAACAGTAACATTTACCTGTTTCTTCCTGAAATGCATGTTTGGGAGTCGTAGTTGACTTCTCTCCTTTTAGTTTTTAGATCCTCAAAAAAAAACTTTGATATTTTATCAAAGAACCAGTTTTCTTACACAGTGGTTCATCTTTTGACTTTCATCGCCATCCAAGCCTTGAAGAACTCTGTCAGTCACTGAACGTTGCCTCTAAGGACATGAACCAGACTTTTACTTCTGGACACCCAAAATAACTCCTTTTATCAGAACTAAACTTTGTCATGGAGGTCTGCAGAAGGCGCCTTGTAGTTGTGTTGCAGGGTAACAGTGTGGCTGGTTTTGGGCTCATGAAGAGGCTGTTGTAATCCCTCTGTTCCTGTATGTGACGGACAGGAAGTCTGAGGAAAGAGAGAGTAAGAAAAAGGGACATTTTCTTTTCCGCTCTTTTCCTCAGGTCTTTATTTCTCTAATTTATTTTGTGTGTGAGTGGATGGGCGTGTGTGTGTGTGTGTGTGTGTTTTAGAAGGACCTGCTCTTCCAGTGTTTGTGTGCATAATATTCTTTTGTCGTGAATTAAATGTTGCAAGGTGGACTCACTTGCTGACTCCCATAGAGACTGAGTCATGGGCTTGGCTCTTAATACTGTATCTGATATACACAGGTGGATACTGTGTGTGTGTGTGTGTGTGTGTGTTCGATTATATATTCATGTAATGGCTCTTCCAGCAAATACAGTGAGTCCACAGCATGGGAGTGCTTAATTGACTTTGTGGGTGTGTATGTGTGCTTTTGTTCCCAACACACACACACACACACATACACACAGACAGGGGAAGCAGAGCTCAAGGGGCAGTGGGCGCGGTGGGAGAGGTCCAGCCTTTAATCAGCAGTGAAACGCCATCACACGCAGACTGACAGACAGACCCAACAGCAGCAGCAGCTGGAGGAGCCTCGTACGATGTCCTTTCTTTGCCAGAATACATGAATATGACCTTTGTCTTACATGGCCAAAAGTATGTGGACACATGAACATTACATGTGTGATAGTTGGGACGTGTGATTGCGACACCATGGGAATTAATGACCTGCTAAAATACAGGAAGTGGCTTGTCAGGTGGGGTTACAGGCGCTCTCCTCTCTCTCTGCTTATTGAGACAACTACAGTACATGGCCAAATGTGTGTGGACACGATGTGGCAAGACTTTCCACCAGATTGGTTGCAGGCATCACTGATGTTGGTGATCAGGTCGGTGTTCCAGCTCATCCCAAAGGTGCTGGATGGGGTTGAGGTCAGGACTCCAGTTTTTATACAGATCTGGCTTTCAAACAGGAAAAGGGACAAACTGTTGCCACAAAGCTGGAAGATCACTGTTGTCTAAAATATTATTGATTTCCCTTCTTTGGAACAAAGAAGCTCAGCCCACGCCAGGAAGAACAGACCCAGACCAAAACGTTTGGCCTTATAGTTAGAAGTTATAGTTAAAGAGTTGCTGTGTTTGCGTTGGTGCAGCTGCAGTCTGAAGATGATTCCACCTGTACTTCCTGTATGTGAGTGAGGTGTTTATGAAGTCAGATATGTCAAGTGTTGTCTTAGCTGAAATGTGTTGATTCTCAGTCCTTGAATTTCATTTAAAAAAACACCTTTTAAAGTCCTTGAAAAATCCTTGAAGGCACAGATCAGCTGCAACACCAACAAAAACAGAACAATAACTCAACAGTTGATTGATAAAAATTGGGGAACTACACGAGAAACAAATCTTAATACTTCAAATTATTCACTCACCAAAATGCAGCATAAAATAGTAATTTTATATTTGCATAACTTCACTAAAATGCTGCTGACATGCAATGAAAGAGGAGGGGAAAAGAAGCCTATTTGTCTCAGTGGAGCACAAACACAAAGTGACTGTGTTCTGTAACCAAAAGGTCGCAGGTTTGATCTTCACTGCAGCAGCACGTCAAGTCGAATCAGCTCTCAGTTAACGCGCTGAAGCCCTTCCGGCTGAATAAAAGCACCTCTCACTTATCTTCATCATCTCAGGATCTGGAGTGGCTTGCGGTTATGAGAGCAACACTTCTTCTTTTCTGCTTTTCAGATGAACTCGTCCTAATTAAACATTTTAGACCAAACAATTAAACAATTTGTTGATGCTGAAAATAAGGCTGTTTTTGAAACCGCCTACTATACTAGCAGTACGTACTGATTTTAAATGTAGTATGTAGTATACAGAATGCAAACAAAAGCAAAATCTGCAGTATGCCAGAAATACCCGGATGTTGTACTGATTCTCCAGTCTGCATCGGACCAGTCTACCTCGCCTACTGTGTCCCACAATGCAAAGCGGTGGACGGTCCGCGTTGTTTTTTTCTGTTTGTTTTTTTTTTCCAACTTTATTCACACGGTCCCCATTGTTGAAATGATGGACAGCAACACTACCGCGTCAGTGGTTGACAGGGAGGAATATAAATAGAAGAACCACTTATAACATGTTTTTCTGATTTAATCATGTGACAGCAGAAACTGTGACGAGGCTGCAGTTATTACTTTTCCTTTTCAGAGCTTTAGATGATGCTATACAATTGCGGTGGTTTGCTGTTAGTTGTACTATTGTTTGCTTCCGCTTTTCAAAACCGGAAACCGGCTAAGCTTGGCCTAGCATACTGCAGAATAAATCGATTTAACAGTTTCATACTGCGTACTACCAATGAACACAGTATGTAGTAGATACTGAATACTGCGTTCATCTGTAATATGTAGCAGGCGGTTTCGAAAACAGCGTAAGCATTAGTATCAGCCCTGTGATATTTGATTAAAAGCCCAGTTTTAATACAAGTAAAGACTTTAGACATCTCATTAGTGTACAGCAGAGGTTTCCAAACAGTTTGAGGGGAGGCTCAGTGACTGGAAGTGAAACAAAAAAGACATTATTTATCAAAAGGAGATCACAAAGAACAGCCTAAGAGAATTAGTTTTTGGGAATTGTACTGTCAGAAACTAATAAATGCCTCAGGACAGACCTTTTTTATGTATTTGCTGTAGTCTGAAATTGTGTCAAACAGCAATATTAGGCTTCTTGGCTCAACTGTTGAGTGTCTGTGGGATCAAATAACATCATCACGATCCCGTTGGCATCCAGGAATTGAGCAAAACTAAGCAAGTAAACTAAGGCCTGTCTTCTGTCTTTGTCTTATCTGTTTTGCTTCATAACTTTGCCCACAACGTCCTAATACAATCAGAGATATTAAACTGATAGTTTCCACAGTAGGCCTATAAACAAATGTACATCGTCTTGTGGTTTATGTGGTCAGACGTTTCTTTCAAACAGGGTGATTTATTGTGATGCAGATGAATGTGTTTGTCAGTGGAGTAAAGTGCTGAATGTGAACTGAGCTGGTTGTGTTTGTGGTGTTTGAGTGACCTGTGAGCTTCCTCCTGCTGCTTATTATGATGATTTGGGATGTTGTGGGAGTGTCAGCTGAATGTCTAAAATGTTTCAGTAAATTGAGCACACACACAGTCTGTTGTGTCACTGGTTTGGCGGGTGAAAGCATCAGGAGATTTCGATCACCTGATGATGAACAAGATGCTAAACAACAAGAGGAGTCTTAACGTCCGTAAAGACAGAGACACTCAGTGATCCGTCTCTGAGAGGGCCGGATGGAAGTCAGACATCCGGATTACCTGACACACACACACACACACACACACACACACACACACACACACACACAGTATTACACATATTTACAGAGCAAGAAGGAGGAAGTGTGTTGCAAACCGGCAGTCACATGCTGCTGGATAATGTCAATCTGCATTCATCACACTGTCCGGTCCGTGTTGCTAAAAATGACAAGACACCAGTCGGGAAGCTCTCTCACAGGGATTATGAGACAACGGGCCCCCACACCGCTCCTACACAGGACCAAGACCCCCAGACTGAAAGACTGAAAGAGACACAAAACAACTACAAACGATGTTGAACTGTGGCCTCGGTATGTGCAGCTGTAATATGAAGGCTGGCAGAAAGTCGACATTAGACTGAGCTCTCTGTTAGAGCTGCACAAGGCCCCTGGGAGCCACTAATCCTAAAATATCAGCCATGTTTTCCTGATGATGAAAACAATAGTTTCAGCGCAGTGGAGACGCTGAAAGAGCTCTAAGAAGCTTTGTTCCTGTGGTGATTGGGATTAATCAGTCATTAACTCGAGTGCTTATTCTGAAGGATAATTTAGACGTTTACTTGTGTTTTTCCATTTTGGGAGACTTTCTAGTTTCGCTTCACCACATTTTAGAGAGAAATGTTGTACTTTTTATTTATCTGACAGCTGGAGTTACTGGTTAGTTTGTAACTTCTGGTTTTACATTTAACATGAGATAAAAACGTCTCTTTATTCCTGTATGTCCTTTCCCTTTCTTCCTTCTCTCTTCCTTCTTACAGTCTCCCCTTCTTCTTCTGCAAAGCACGACAAACTAGAAATACAAGGTTTTCATCCAGGAGTGAAGTACACTCTACTCTCTGAATACTTTTACTTCTCTGAATACTTCACATTTCTTTCTCTCTTTGTGGAGCAGTATTTTTTTTAGGGTTAGGGTTCTGTGGAGCCTGTAATATATAGAGACTTTTACAGCGTTTCATTATAATCATTTTTTAAAAAGATATAATTAATGAATTACTCAATTAATATTGAATTTAAATGATGTGTCACTCAAAATTACAAAAACATATTTTCTCACTTGGCTCGAGTCTCTTTCTCCATGCAGGCTTTTATTTGCTCAGCTCAACTTTATTTATACAGCAGATTTCATACAAACATGCAGTCAAAGTGCTTCACAGAGCAATAAGGATAAAACTGTACAGACACAAAAAATAGGAAAAAAGTAAAATAGACAACAACAAATAGAATTTTGCACGATTAAAAATCAAAACAATAAAACGTTAAAAATAGATAAAAGTCAATAAAATAAGTGAACACGAGGGACAGAACTACTATGAAAACCAATAGTTAAGACTTAAAAACTAAGACAACAAATGACGAGGCACCTTAAGTAAAAGTGGCTAAAAGTTGACTCCCCATGTGTTTTTGTTGAAATCTTTCAGGTGTCATTTCAGGCCTCTGACTTCTTCATCCATCCCAAAAACAGCGGAGGGGAATAAATCCAAAGCTGTCTGCAGGGCTGGATGAACCTGCGATGAGCTGCTGGGCCTTTGTTAACCTCCTCCTCTTACCTGTAAATCCAACATGCACAGTTTTTCTGTGCTAGAACACTAATTAAAACACATCAATTTAGCACAAACTGATGTAATGAGTCTTAGCGATGGTTTTAAAACCAGATTTTGACACAAGAATACTCTCAGAGGGAGGGTTATGTATTTATTTGTGTTTGATAAATGAAGGGTGGTTTAAAGTGTTTCTTTTTGGAAAGCAGGGGAGCCTCAGCCCCTCTCCCCTCTCTTAGTCCCTTAGATAATAAAGCAAGACCCCCCCTTTGAGGTCTTTATCATGTCAGTATTGTGGCCTTCTTTGTGGTGCACATCCCCGACACATTTCCAATTAAATTATTGAGAAATACTTTATTGATCTCCGGGGGGACGTTGGTCTCGTTACAGTTGATTCCATTGTAGAATAGAAATATACATAAGAAGAGAGAAATTATAATAGACAATAAGAAAAATAAGAAGTATGTAAAAATATGCGCATTCTACTACAATATAAACAACAATATCATACTACAACATATAACAGTGTAAAAAATGCTGAGAAATGGGATCTATAAATGTGTTAAAATGCAAGAATAGTATAAATAAATAAGACATTTTTATTTTTTAATATTATAAATCGACACATACTGAACTGAACCAGGAGCTTAATGACCTGCACTGTAGTAGACCATTAATAATCTGTGCAGAATCATAATATGTGTGATTATACCATAGACTATATATAGAGTCTATGGATTACACAGTAAACGGTGTATGCAGTTGACAGAGCTGACCACTAGGTGTCAGTGTCGCTACTGTGGTTGTGTTCAGTTACTCACCTGCCAGCAACGCCACGTTGGAGACGTTTCTTCTGTCGGTCAGGTCGAGACATTAATGTTTTTGTATTTTTTAGGGGATTTGAGAGTTTAAGTCACTGTGTGATCACGTCTCAGCTTCTTCTCCACATGTGTGTTTTCCTCTGAGTCACGTTGGCGCTGGCTTCCTGCCGTCCTGCAGCAGGGGCACAGTACTGCTCAGGTATTACCGGGATGAAAACCTGTGTGTTCTGGAGGCAAATCACCTCACCAGTTCATTGTTTTAGACTGTGAAGACGCTCTGATTCCCAAAAAAGAAAATAACATTTCTGTTCTCTTTAAGACCATTTAGAGTTTTGATGGTTTGATCCTCTAAACTTTAAATATAATGTAAGCTGCTGCTCTCTGCTAAACAAAACAGCTGGGCGCTGTAAGATCAGCCAGGAACAATCATTAAGAGTAATGGTGGAGCTGATTGCTACATAACGAGCAGCCTTACAAAGACGAGCTGATGCAGGGTATTGATCAGGAGCAGGAAGTGGCAGAGTGCCGTAGAAGAGGAGTTATTCTGCTTTCACTGTCTGTGGCAGCTTAACCCACTTTGTTAAATGTACTTAAGAGTAGATGCACCTTTTGTTGTCTGTCTTAACAGTAATTTGAGAGGCTTGTGCCCCGTTTTTATGGCATTTTTTTGTCATGCACTTGACTTCTGCTCTTAAGAGAAGGTCAAAACAAAATATTCTTTTTTTTTTTAGGTCCTTGCAGTTTGTAAACGGTCAAAACTACTCTGTTGACTTCTATAACTTTCATATTTTACCTGACTGGAATGTTTTCCCAGATGGTAAAGTTATTTCACATGGTCCTGTGGATGTTCTTCGTTAAAGTGCTGCGGAAAACCTCCAGTCTGCACGAGACAAGATATTCAGACCTAAAAACGAGCCTCTCACTAATACAAGTCACATTTGTTTATTGCTGAAACACTTCAGGATGAATTGGTGACCCCTTAACTTTTCATCTAGCGCCACCATCAGGTCAAAACTTTCACTTTATGACTGAAGACCTGCAAAACTGATAACACTCCCATCAGCCTCTGCTAATTAACTAAACTGATGAAAGATGGTAAACATTATACCTGCATAGCATGATGATGTTAGCATTTAGCTGGAGAATAATGCAGCCCAGGAGGATTCAAGGTTCCACATCTTTAATAGATCCGTCCAATCATTCAGTCTGATAAAACATTTGTTAATCTATTAATTAGGATGAATTCATTTGTTCCCTTGAGTTTATAGTGTAAAGTTATCAGCTTCACTTGCTGTGCCCTTGGACTCTCGATACTCTAATGGACCGCTTGGAGTTGTTTTATTGTGATCTTGAACTGATGTTTAACACAGATCGTTTGATACATCATTCAGCTCATTAAAACCCAACCTTATAGTTAGGTCAGTCATTTAAGAGTGTTAATTATTAATTTGAGAGAATTAAACACTAAAGTGAAGGGAGGACATAAGTATACTAAGTGCAAAGATTAGAAATTTGAAGAAATTATTTGTAGTTTGAGGGTGGGAAGTACTTTACCCTGTGACACCTATCATACCAGACTCCATAGAGAAATTTTGCAATTTAGGCAGAGATCTTGCGTCATACAGCTTTAAGCACAATAATTGCTATCCATTTTATCCCTTTCAGCTAGTATTGTGAAATCTTTGTGTGTGTGTGTGTGTGTGTGTGTGTGTGTTTGCCTCAGTGCTCACATGTGGGTGGGAGTCTGAATGCTTTGGTCCTTCTCTGGATCTCTGGAATGTCAACAATGAGTCACGTCGGCCTGCTTGTCTCGGGGCGGGGAGCCGCTCACACACACACACACACACACACACACACACACACACACACACACACACACACACACACACACACACACACACTTCCACTAAATTCATACTGGTTCAGCCAGTTTCCAAAAAAAACATTTAGTCACAGAAACTTGTGCAGGTATGTGTCGTGAACTTGTTACTGTGTTAAACTGCATATTTCTTTGTGTTTCTTCTCACACTTGGACATCCTCAGAGGAGCCTGAAGCCTTTATAACCTCGTACATGTTCTCAGGAGAATTAATTTATCTGTGACCTCTAATGGTGATCATGTGAACTGCAACAAATTAAGCTCCAGGCCTTATGAATTGGGTGAATTTGGTCTTAAATAGATCAACTACTTGCTAACTAAAATGCCTAAAATCTAGTTTCAGCTTGTTGAAGGTGAGGATTTGTTGCCTTCGTCTGTCTTATATGATAGTAAACTGAATATCTTTCAGTTCTGGACTGTTTGGAGCATAAAACAAGACATCTGAAGACTCTGACATTTTGTAGACTAAATAATTAATGGATTAATCTAGAAAATAATCAGCAGGTTATTTGACATGAAAATGATCGTTAGTTGTAAAGGAATAGTTTGCTGTTTTTGGAAATATGCACATTTACTTTCTTATGTAGATGGGAAGATTGATTCCTCTCTGATGTCTTTTTGTACGGATTAAAGAAACGCCATATAATGTTAATTAGTGAGCTTCAGTGAACAGATATTCAACTTCAGACAGAGCCAGGCTAGCTGTTCCCCCTGTTTCCAGTCTTTATGCTAAGCTAAGCTAAATGGCTGCTGGTTGTAGCTTCATAGTTATCGTACAGACATGAGAGCGGCATCAATCTTCTCAACTCTCGGCAAGAAAGCGAATAAACATGTTTCCCAAAATGTTCTTTTCTACCAAATAACGTTTCAGTAATTGGTAGATCTTCTAAAATCAATTCTCAGTAGTTAAAATCCAAATTTTACAATTTTGCAATGCAACAGTGTTAATTTTGTCCTCTGTGAGGTGCTACGATGAAGACTGAATCAGAGCTCCAACAAACAGGTATTTTCTTTATTGATTAATCTGATTATTTTCTCATTTATTCGTTTGATCCTTAAAATGTCAGAAAACAGTGAAAAAAAGCTGCAAATCCTCACATTTTAGAAGCTGGAACAAGAGAATGACTAAATCGATTAATGAACGAATCGATTAGTTGAGATTGATGGCACAAAGCCCCTTTAACACAGACAGGTGCCTCAAACAGGAAGTCCTCCCCTCCCCTCTCATTGGCTGTCTTTGGGTTCCTGAAAGCCCCCCGGGCCAATCACGTCTCCTCCCTCCCTGCTGCGTCCTGCCCGGCTGAATCTTCCCCTCTGCTGTCTGCGTCACTGCTGCACTCCGCTCTCAACCTCCCAGACTGTCTGTCAGGACTCTGTGAATGGGTGTGTGTGTGTGTGTGTGTTGTAGAGAGAGAGAGTGTGTGTGTGTGTGTGTGTGTGTTGTAGAGAGAGACTAGAGAAAAGACACTGCAGAGGAGGAGAGCAGTGGCTTCTTGTTTTGTTGTTGGAGTTTGTTTCCTGACAAAGGAGAGACAGTTTAGTGAAGTGAAGACATAAAGATGAAGATGATGAAGACGATGGTGATGATGGGCTTCCCTCAGCCTCCGCGGGCTCAGGTCAGTGGATGCTGTCACTGTAGAGCTGCTTTCTGAAGTGTGTGTGTCTGTAAGAAAAGGAAATTCATGCTCCTCTTGCTATTGTATTATACAGGGTTTTTAGTGGTTTCCAGGCTGCCTCTGTGTGTGTGTCTGTGTGTGTGTGTGATGCCAAATGTTACTGCAAGAAACTGTTGTTTCAATCATCAATTAAGCTATTAAGTTTTTCAATTAGTTTTTAAACTGTGAAATATCAAAAATAACAATAAATGCCGTCTCAAGTTCTCAGAGCCCAAAGTAAAATCTTCAAACTGATCTATAATGCATTTTGGAGGCTGATACAGATATTGATAAACATTCTTTTTTGATAAGGATCAGGGCTGTCACTTATTCAAAAGTCCAAATACTGTTCGACGTAGAAAACGTTTTAACATTCGATCTGTAAAGATGTGTTTAAATGCTACAAGCTGTGACCCACTGGATTCCCTGTTGCCCTCTTTAGTGAACCAGGCAGCTGACCTTCTCTTCATTACCGCGAAATGTCGACTAATATCAAAATAACAATAAATGCCATCACAAGTTCTCAGAGCCCAAGTGTGACGTCTTTAAATAGCTTATTACAGCGTGTGAACATTGGTCAGTGTGTTTGTGGAGAAAAGAAGCAGTGAAAGCGTTCAAACCTCACTTCAGTTTGAGGTCGTTTGGGTGTTTTTAGAGTCTAAAAAGTGTGTTAAGTTTCCGGTTAAAGTGCCAAAATGCTCCACAGAACAATGCAGAACGTTTCCTGTGAAACTTATGAATGACTTGTGATTTTTTTGCTTGTTTTCTGACATCGATGTATTTTTGAGATACATTTTAAGGTTTCGTTTTATGGTCTTGTTTTTGGGTGCATCACTTGTGATTGGCCTTTTATTCATTACCTGATGAACTGTATACACATTTAGTGGCCTGCTGTGACCTGTCTGACTCACGTCTCCTTTGTTATTTGTGCATCGGCGGCCAAACTAGTTTCCCCTCTGCGGATTAATAAAGTTATCCGATCTAATTCAAGAAGTCAGTGATTACTGACGGTTTGCAGAAGCATAAGAGGACGATTTCAGCATGTGTCAGAGAGAAAATGAGAAGTTACAAAAGTTAAAGAAAAGAGAAAGAAATGGGTTTTTTTTGTGTGAATCAACCTGATTGCATGGGGTTTGTTTTGAGTGTGTGTGTGTGTGTGTGTGTGAGGACTCAACAGCCCTCCACCTGGCTGGCGAGTGATGCAGTGGGGGGGTGATGGTCCACGCTGTACCCAATTAATGTGAGTGCTCGCTGGGCTGGGCATAATGCACAGACACACACGAGCCAACCACTGCCTGCATTAATCATCTTAAAATGTTTTTTGTTATTTTGCTTTCAAGCTCAGTTTCCTCTTTTGATTTCAGTCACGTTTATTTAACTCGGGTCACGTCCTCACAGGGATTTATCTGGAAAGCTCCATTAATCTATATTTTTATGTTAACACTGAATCAAATGCCTCTGTGCAATGTGAAGGGGGTCAATAGTAACTCTGCAGCTCTGCTGAGTTATTCAGCCTGTTTTAGGACATTGTTTTGCTCGTACGACACATTTTCTGTCTGGTTCAGTCTCAGTGTTTCCACAGCACACCACCTGCCCAGCAGCAAACAGCAGACAGACACAGTTAGAGACGAGCTGGTGAACAAAGTGGAGCATTTAGCAGCTAAAGAGCCAGATATTTCCCTCAGGAGGTGGTGGAGACCAAAAACAGAGCTAACAGAGAGGGAATATTAGCATTCATCAGGTGACGCAAACACAAATTCAACAGGATGATCGTGTAACTGTGTGTCTGCTGGATGAGTTAATAGGCAACTGTTTGCTAACATGTGGCTGCAAATGTATTAATTCAGCTTTAAACTGCCTGTAGAGTTTTTAGACTGCTAGTAGTGCTAAGGAGAAAGGTTTTTAATGAGTCGGTCCCTGACGCTATTCACATGCCAGCATAAGGCAGTGAAGAAGAAGAAGACTGCTTCCAAGTAAACATGAATGTCAAGAATGGAAAAAATTCTCCAAAGAATTGGCTTTGCAAATGTTTTATGTGAAGGAAGGACATGAAACATGTCTGTTAGCCTTCAGGGACACACATTGCTGTTTGGTGAGTAACTGAATGTAAACGGCTCCTTTCTAAAGAATCCCGTTAAGTTTTTGATGGACAAATATCACTAAAGGCAACAAATGCAAACTACACAACCGAGTTTACCATATAATATACCATATAATTAACAATATCCTGGTCTATACGATATCTCATTCTCTTTTTTTATTGAATAAGTTAAATTACCAATACCAGAGTACGTCTCAGTGTCCGATCCTAAATATTTAATAAGACACTTCGAGGATTTTTCAGTGTTCTAGCTCAACACTATGTTTAACCTTTTACCTGACATTGAAAATATCAGCTACTGAGACTCTTTGTGGAGGTTTAGGACGCTGATCACAATGGTTATTTCCTGTTAGCTCTCAGCTCCACTCAACAGGATCTAATCAGGCAAAACATGCTCAAACAATACTTATGAGCGAGTGTCAGACCTCATATAGAACGAGTAACTATCTCAGTACATGTTGGTATTCTGTATGCGAGTATTGATGTTATTGAGTACTGTTTTCTCCTATTTTTATCATGGCACAGATGTACAAGTTTTCAGACAGCAAGTCAGTCCGCAGCAACTCAATCAGCACCAGGGTCTTTAGAAGTCCTTGAACTCCACCTTGAAAAGCTCTTGAAAAGGAAAAGCGAAAAAAATGCAACCATGATTGATAGCTTTATTCCCTTTGTGTAGTGTATGAGCACTTTCGAGTAAGTGTAACCGCAGCCGTGCGACTTTCTGCAAAGACTTTATCAATGTGAAACAAATGCCAGGACTATGAGCAGTGAGGGACGTATTTTACACCTCTAGCTGCTTTATTTTAATCTCACATAATCTCAGTTTTCTGCTCAGTGCTGAGCAGCTTTCTCCCCGCTGGCTACTCCTCTTTCTTTCCCTCCTTCACTTTTATTCCGGCTGGTTTTCTGTTATTCCCTGCATCACCGGTTCCACCAGGAGCTATTGTTAGACGCCTGCAGACACACCTCATGATGCACTTTCACACACATTTCTCTGTCACACAGTTTCAATACAACAGTGGCACAAAAACACACACAGAGACACACATTTTCTTAATGTTGAGGATGGTTTGCATACTACAGGCTATGTGCACTATGCGTCATGGTAATACAGTAAAAGGTTGCTGCATTTGCATCTAATTTGGTTGAGTTTGCAATGATAACCATTATCTGAATGTGAGGTTTTATGCACAACAGTGCACTGAAGGATGAGGCCAATATAATTTACTATTAGGTATTAGGCGGTTGTTGTTGAACACAGGGGTCAGGGCCCCTACAACGCGTCGCAAGATGAATCTACCTTGTAGGAAATGAGGAAAAAAAGTTTGTTTTTCTGACTTTTCTCTCATCTTTTATGGGTTTTTTTTTAAATACTGTAGTTCTACCTCTTTCAGCCTCTAAAAATGATTCAAATGAAATAATCTGAGAAATGAAACTACTCTCAGATTGAACTGCCCACAATTTATAGACATGCAGTTTATGATGAGCGGTCACTAAGAGACATTACTTCATATTAAAGGGTCACAGGCAAACAAAAAAATGGCCATAGCAACAGAAAAAATAGGCTAGTTTTTTGGGAACTGAATGAATTCTTCATTTGAAAGCAGTAGAGCAGAGTTTCCCCATGAAAGGCTCAATCTACTGTATGTTAGAGACACAAACACGAGAAGAGTTTGGTCTCGGTGTCATTTCAGAAATGTCTTGAAGAAAAGATAATTCTATTAAATACTGGTATCCGACTGGGTTGGATAGCCACTACTGTGAATTAAAATGTGGAAAAACTTTGAATGTATTGAGACATACAGAGATCCACGGAGAGTACAGGAGAGTTGGGATGTCATCTAAAAGTTATATAGGCCAATAATTGGGCCCCTCCTCGCTTATTAGAAACTTGGTGGTTAAGTTGTGGTTTAATGAAATGGTTAGTAATGGCTGTAGGAGGGCAACATTAAAGGAACGCTGACACTTCTGGGAAATACACTAATTTGCCACTTTATCCAGAGTCAGATGAGAAGAACGATGTTAAGTTCATCATCAAACCATCATCAAGAAACAGCTCTTATGTTTAAGCTAACTGACCTTTAAACTACTATTTTATATCCTTGAGTCAAAACGTTTCCCTCCAGTTTTGCATTCACTGCTTGTAGCTTCATGACAGAGCAGGTAGGCGTTCAGTGTCTTGCTCAAGGGCACTTTTACGGGACTCGAGGCTGGTTGTTGGCCTCTGTGGGGGTCAGACCTGTTGGTTTCCTGGATATGGGACAGTCCCTGCCCGCTGTGGTTGGTGGTGGTGTTGCCTGGAGGAGGAAGTGAAAGCAGACAGACCACATTTTAATTTTCTGCAGAACCAAAACATAAATGGTTGTTTTCTTAGGAGTAAACTTTAGAAACTCAAAGTCAAACTTAGAGTCATCTTGTTTTTCCTCAGGACAAACTTCTGCTTGTCTGACAGCTTGTTTCTGCTTATATTGATCAACGATGAAGCGATAGCTTGAATTATAGAAGGTTAATCTGCTGATCACTGATTTGAATAAATGTCTGAAGGTATTTGCTCCTCTTTATTTAAAGCATCAGTTATGTGAGTGTTGTGAAGTTATGGCAGCCGTGGTGATTCTGCAGCTTCAGAGAGTTAAGATCTCATATTATTCAGTCTCTCATCGTGTTGGAGCTGGCTGGACTAGTTCAGATGTGGCTGCAGGTTTACAGTCAGACTGGGCTACAGGCTGGACAGTAAACTAAAGACTGAATCTCCACCTGGTCACTCTGCAGAAGAACGGCACACCTGGAACAGGAAGTTGCATGAAAATTAGAGCCCAACTGATACAGGACTTTTTTAGGCGCACACATCGATGATTTGTTTTTAACACAAGCTAACATACAAACTTACAAACTCTTCTGATGAAGAAACTCCTACATGTACATTTAGTGATTTAGTTGTCACAGCAGATATAATAATATAACAGTAAACTTTTGATGTTGGTCTTTAAATCTTATCTTATTCTATTTTATTTATTTCTTCAAATTTTTTATTGCTAATTTCTCTATTCTATATTGTATCCTTGACTTGCTTTTCAGTGGCTTTATTTCATGTATCTGTATATATTCTTATTTTTCCTCTACTATGCTTCTTTATGCACCAATTCACCAAAGCAAATTCCTTGTATCTGAACTCCAGTAAACTATACTGAACTATAATTAACATTAAATAAAGTAGCCGATACTGAGATATCAGCGACAAGCTAAACTTGTATGTATCGATTAATCTCTAATATCAATGCATTTCTTTTCTAAATCAACCAAACAGGAATGGAAACATGATATTTTTGACACTGCTGGATCAATTTTGAATGAAACCTGTGAGATGATACACTGCAGCTCATTGTGCTTCCGTGTTAAAACCAAAAACTACATAATTGGATGATGGGGTCGTGATATAATTTCAATATTTTGAATTCAAACGGTTGAGTTTCCATGAAACTTTAAAGCACCTGTAGCTGCTTGTCTCTGATTGGCTCTCGGGTTTCACCACATCATTAATGACAGATGACATGTTTACTGAGTTTGGGTTTAACCGTCTCTCTGTTTGAACCACATGCAGAGTTTTTCGTCACATTCATGTTTCTGGGTCAGTTTACGTGTGAAAATCCAATCCGTCCATCCTCCTCATTCATGAGCAGCAGTGGTTAAAAAGGGCCTCATGCTTCCTGTGCTTCTCCTCTGCTGATCCTGCTGTTTGCATTACGGTCTCGTCTGATCTGCGAGGAAGGAAAGAAAGAGGTGGATGGATGAGCTGCAGGTCGGGAAGATAAAACAGCTGAAGAGAGCGAGGAGAGAAAGATGGAGAGCCAAAAGACGTAGGAAGAGATTAAAAGGAGAAGAAATCCATCAGAAAGTAGTGATGGTTCCAGTGCTAAAAGCAGCTCTTTAGTTCAGTAAGTTATTGCAGAGATAACAGCAGCAGTGGACACCTGCCAGTATCACAAAAGGTCAAGTCACAAGAAAAGTCACAAAGCGTTTGTATTACTGAAAAATTAAATGTGCCCCTAAAACATACTTTATCGGAGAGGCTTTCCTGAGTTTAAACTTTCTTTGAACTGTATTTTATTTCCTTTAAAAGTGTTTTTCTTTTCCTATGGTGTCATTTCTCTAAAACATTAAATATTCACGACAGCAACAATCAAAATTAAAGTTCAGAGAGTTTCCACTAAATTCTGATTGGTGTGCACAGAAATATGTGACAGCAGAATCGTGGACTCTTTAAACCTGGTGAGAAGTGCAGAAAATAGTGTTTTCATGTTGCATCCCAAATATGTTTCCAGGGTCTTTGATTTTGGTCATTTTGCAAATGAAACCCTCATCTTCCTCATTAGTTACACGCTCACTCTGTGGTGAAACGTCGCTTCAGGTCAACCTCCGCGTGGATTCTACACTTTCTCACATTGTTGTCTTACAGCCTGGGTGTCAAACCAGGAATCTGTAAAATATAGTGGAAGTTTTGTTGGGAAATAACTTAACATTTGCCTCAACGTTTCTCGTCCTTTTCTAATTGTAAAACTGGAGTTTGATCACTTACGTTGCTGCCCTGCTGGACACTTGTGGTCTCCCCTCATCTCCAGACCTCAGTTAAGTTGGCGAGTAAAAGGTTATCAAAGCTTTTAAAGGACTGCTGCTGATCTGGTTAGGAAGGACTAAATATCCCATCTTGGCTGGGAAAGCCTTGGGATGGAGAAGGGGGCGTCTGGGTTACTTTGGTTGTCCTGTGCCACCACTTGGGCTCAGGTTTGTCCCTTATCTTTGGTTTAACACCCCCTTCCCCTCCTCACCTGTCTCTCCAGGTGAGCCCCGGGCTCCAGACTGAGTGCTAGCCATGTTGCGGCAGTCCGAGCCGACCTCTAGCACCCTGCAGCTGGTTGCCAGCGATATGACCGGCATCATGGAGAAGCTGGACACCCGCGAGCTTGACCTGGAAGATGGAGAGTACGACACAACCGACGGCAACGCCACAGGTGTGTGCGTGTTGTCAGCGTGGTGTTGATCTAACGTCACTACATATATCTGTGTCTGATACCTGATGTGTTTGTATGTCTGCTGCTGTTTTCCTGCAGCGGAGCATTTATCTTTCATGGCGATCTACAACACGGTGGGTTTCAAGGAGCCTGAGGCCAAAGTCTTCCTGTCGTCTCCGATCACTGCCAAGATCCTGGAGGTGGAGCGGTTCACCTCGGCTCAGGACCGCTTCAACGTCACCACGCAGAGGAGCGTCAACAAGGTGCACACACACACACACACACACACACACACACACACACTTGACATTTCACTCTCTACAGTCATTATTTGTCTCCTGTCGTAGGCTCAGAAATCAGTGACGTTGCTGTCCTCAGATTCTCACTAATGTCACACAGGTTTCCTGTGCTGGCATCCATTAAGACTGTCACAGGTTTGGTTGCTCGGATCATATTTTATCTGCAAGAGGCTGTGCTGAATTGTGGGACTTAAAATGGCCCCAAACCAGATCTCTCCTTCAGTTGTTGGGACGGGGTGATTGATGTCCAAACTTAATTTATTTGTACATTTTAACGTCCATAAACAAGAATTAATCTACATGCTTGCGGCTTTGTGAGGCTGTACTTAGTCTAATGCCAGCATGCTAACGTGCTCACAATGACAATGCAAACATGCTAATATTAAGCAAGGCTAGGCAAATTTACTTGTATAGCACATTGCAACAACAAGGCAATTCCAAGTGCTGTACATGAGACATAAAAAGACACAAGCAGGTACAATATTTACCATGTTCACATCTTAGTTTACCACTAAACACAAAGTACAGCTGACGTCATTAGTTTGCAGGTATCTGGTCAAAAACGGGAAGGGAAATCTGCTGAAACTCATCAGGGTGGTTTCATTTAGAGCAGCTTCAAACAGACATACAGTGTTTCTGTCTTCATAGGAAACTGTTGGCTGCTCAGGAGTCACTTGCGGTTGCCTGATGATGGTGTCACATGCCTCTTAGACAGCTCTGCCTAATTAAAGCAGCCAGGAAGGTTTGGAAAACTGCTAAAACTTGACCAAGGGGCCAAAGTTTCAGAAGCAATTATCAATTTTATTTGGTTAATTTTTCAAAGGTGTTGCAAATAATGTAAAAGGAAACTTTTTCTTAAATGTCAATGTCTAACTTGAGTGTCTGTGCTGTGTGCTCAGTCGATGCCGGCGGTGTTTAAGATTGAGCTGAAACACAGGGATTTTACGTGGGTGGTGAAGAGGAAGGAGAAACACTTCATGGATCTCCACAAAGAGCTGAGGACCTACAAGACCTTCATGAGGCTGCCGCTGCCGTCACGCAGGTAAAACACTACAACGCCTCTTCTGCCTCTTCTTGTTCTGGATTGGCTTAGGTTAAGGTTTAGTTAAAGCCTCAGAAACTCAGATTAGAGGCGACGTAAACAGGTGGAGACACATCACACCTGCAGGTCTCATTTTGTGTTCAGCATACGGTGCTTTCCTGTTGCCTCCATCGCCTAAACCTTCCAGAAAGTTGCTAAAACAACATTAAAAACAGATTTTTTGTGATAGTTTCACACTGTCTGGTCCTAGGATTTGAACCCGACACCCTCTCAGCTGATCTTGTCATGTCTCTCTGCAGTCACACGGTGAAAAGGCAGACGGCTGCGAGGAGCGAGGTGAGGGGGATGCCGAACCTCCCCAGAGGAGGAGGAGACGAGCTGGGCAGAGAAGATCAAGTGTCCAGTCGCAGGGTACGCCTTCATCAGAGCTGCTGTCATTTACCCGTCTCGCTCTCTCTTGATATTTATTTTTATTGTACTGGCTGGCTGATTTATCTGATGTGTATTTGTTCTAGAAACAACTGGAAGATTACTTGAATAACCTGCTAAAGATGCAGATGTACAGGAACTACCACGCAACGGTAAGGACGCAACGGTGCCTCAGAAGGGTTCTCACACATCCTGGAAAACCTTTAAAGCCTTGAAAATGACAAAATAGACCATAATGTCCTGGAAGAGATTTTAATGTGCAACAACAGTCTGTTTAAGGTTGTTGGTTTCAGATTTTGTTTAGCGTAGAAACACTTATTTCTCTCTTTCAGATGGAGTTCATTGATGTGAGCCAGCTGTCCTTCATCCACGATCTGGGACCAAAAGGCTTGTAAGAACAGCTTTTGGTATTTAAATCTTATACTTAACCCTAAAAAAGAAGACCGGTATTATGTTGAACATTAAATTGATCTGTCATATTTTAAGATGGTGATTCTTTCACTAAAACATTTATATGAAGAAAAACTAATTTCTTTCAACTCCTTGATATCCAAAAAGGTTGACCTTTTTCCCATGTTTAAGCACTTGTATTAAGAAAATCAACCAATGCTAAAAAACGACAGTCAAGTCAAGCTTTATTTAAACAGCACATTTCACACACAGGGCAATACAATGTGCTTTACATAAAATGTGTAAAGAAGGTACCAGATTTGGGCCGAAAGTTTCGTTTCCCAAACCAGAAAACAATATTCTATCCAAAACCTGCATCAGAGTTTTTGCAGGCACAGTACAGTACAGTATTCTTTTGGTAAGAACAGCAGCTCTTTTGTCTTCCAGAGAAGGGATGGTGCTGAAGCGATCCGGCGGCCATCGGATCCCCGGCATCAACTGCTGTGGTCGCAGCAAAATCTGCTACCACTGGTCCAAACGGTCGGTGAACACCGACAGACACAAACACAGACGTGAGACTGACGATGTAGGATGTTTTCTTAAGATTCTGGCCATCAGTCCTGTTGGTTATGATAACTTTTTACACAACTGCTGAGATCTGTGGACACACTGACCCTGGTAGACCAGAGTGCAGCAGGACAGCAACAAAGCAGCCTGATTTGAAGGAAAATTTTGTACCTGAATGTAGTCGTCTGTTTAATGTTGCAGAGAAACGTCCATGTTCAACTTTGACTTTGATTTTATGTGCTCACATTCAGCTCCAACTCCAAATAAGTGGTTTAGATAATATGGTTGTTTTGCCCTTTGTGTTAAAATATGTTAAACTTCTGCATGTGTGTTTCATGTGCAGCTGGCTGGTGGTGAAGGACTCGTTCCTGCTGTACATGAAGCCCGACTCGGGAGCCATCTCCTTTGTGATGCTGGTCGACAAGGAGTTCGGCATCTTAATGGACTCCAAAGACACGGAGACCAAACATGGCGTCCGCATAGACAGTCTGTCCAGGTGAGTGACACACGTGTACTTCATATAGCTGCTACTCAGGTCACATCTCTGTAGAAACTCAGAAACAACAGCATCAATGACTAGTTCTTATTTAACTCAAGGAAACTGCTTCATTGGACTCTTTACAAACCACACATTCTGTAAAACAACTATACATTTACCTTAATCTTTCCTTAAATGATGCTAAACTCCCTTAAAGTTAGTTAAGGCTTAAGTGTTTATTATACAGCTCAGGGTCTTTGCCTTCAAAGAGACGTAACTTTACAAAACCAAACGCAGCATCTTTAATTGTCATATTAAGAACAGCCAAAGGTTTATCAGTCAGGAGTTAAGTAATTGACTTTAACGTGTCTTTATATGTCGTTAACACACCACTGATAATCCCATTAACCTCCACACATTGCATAAAAGGAATTTTATTTATTTTCTAGTCTCCGTGAATCAACTGCTAAAGAAATCCCTCACAAACCCATGAAACTAACCCAAAGCCGAAGGAAGGACATTTTATATTTATTTATTTTATGCATTTTATTTTTGATTTGCTGGATTTTAACCAGATTATTTTGTCCTTGTAAACACAATTATTGGCCAACAGCAAAACATTAAAGAGCCGAGAACTTTCGCTTTCATCAGATATTATTATTGAAATGTATAAGTCTGATATGTTTTACAGGATAACCACTCAGATCATAAATTCAACATGAACAGTCAGTAAAGATAAAGTGATATTTTATAACAATAAAGTATTGTTAAATAATAAAATTGAGAACAGAGATTTGTACAGATCTCTTGGAAACCTTTTGCACACGTTCATTTTGCTCTATTAAAATAAATACAATTAAAAGGTGTGTGTGTGTGTGTGCGTACGTGCGTGCAGATCGCTGGTGCTGAAGTGCAGCAGCTACAGACACGCCCGCTGGTGGGGTCAGGCCATTGAAGACTTCGTCCAGATGCACGGCTCGGCCTTCCTCACCGACCACCGCTTCGGATCCTTCGCCAGAGAGGAAGTGAACATCCCCGCCAAATGGTAACCGCAGCAACCAACTGACTGTCCATTGGAGTCGTCTCCACCTTTTTACATTTTAGCTGACATCAGTGTTTTTAAGCCTTTTTTTGAGGGGATTTGGGGTGAAGTGATCATTTGATAATTTGTGTGGTAACGAGGAAAACATCTTCACCTTTCGGGCCTCGGCATTAAATTGACGCAAATTAGAGCCTGTCTGGACGAGGCCGTGTGCGTTTGTGTGTGTGAGACTTGCTGGAGTAACCCGACACAAAGAGAGGGAAAGTGAGCCTCACCTGCTCATCACCTGTCTCTCTCCTCGGCAACACTATACTGTCTGTGAGACAGACTGTGTGTGTGTGTGCGCGCACAGCTGAGAGGTCCACCATAAAAAGCATAATGAAAGTAGAGAAGATGAACAGATTGAAAAGTGAGAGGGGGAAGTGTTTGTTTGGGTTTTTCTTGTGGTCTGAAAGTGTGTGTGTGTGTGTGTGTGTGTGTGTGTGTGTCTTCTACAGGTATGTGAATGGGAAAACATACATGGAGGACGTGGCCGATGCTCTTGAAGAAGCCAAAGAGGAAATATTCATCACAGACTGGTGGTAAGTGTGTGTCTTTAAACTCCTGTTGAATAATATAATAATAAGTGGTTTGTGTGTGTGTGTGTGTGTGTGTGTGTGTGTGTGTGTGTGTTTCAGAGTGCACTTGGCGGGCACCTCTCTGGGAGGTTTTCTGGTCAAACAGATCAGTTACAGTCTGAGGCTAACACACACACACACACACACACACACACACACACACACACACACAGTTCAGTACTACATGCAAAGTGTGATTTACTGTATCTGCTGTCGTAGAAGAAGTACTCTAGACGTAAGGGAAAAATGAAAATACTCCATTACAATTAAACGTCCTGCAGTCAGATTTTAAGCTCTTTTCTGTTTTGGGGGTTTTCATGAGGAAGGAAAGCAGGAGTAACAGAAAGAAGTTTACTATTTAAGGAAAGAGAAAGTAGGGAAGTAGAAAGGGAGATCTATATGTGTGTGTGTGTGTGTGTGTGTGTGTGTGTGTGTGTGTGTGTGTGTGTGTGATGTCTTAACTGTGTGTGTTGGTCCACAGGTTGAGTCCGGAGATCTTCCTGAAGAGGCCGGTGGTCGAGGGCAACCGCTGGCGTCTGGACTGCATACTGAGACGCAAAGCGGTGAGCAGGAAACTGTTTCGTCATCAGCCTGTTTGTTTGGGCTGAAATCACCGGCCGCCATCCTCACCACTGCTTCACTCACAGAGAGGGGGGGGGGGGACAACAAAGACTGGAAGCAGAGTGAAAGATCAGGCCTCTATCGAAGTAAAAAAACAATCTAAAACTGTCTTTTTTTATACATTGCATCTTGTCATGTAGTTTGGTTCATAGTTATGGAGCTGGTGACTTCAAACTTTCTGTATGACAGCATGAAGTCTGAATGTTGGAGTGTTTCCTGTGGTGTCCTGTGAAGTTTTTGCATAAATAAAAAAACGTAATTGTGTTTAACCTTGAGGTCTAACAAACGTGAAGAATGCATTTTCTTAATGCAAACTTTTCTTAAAAGTTTGAAACCTGCTTTGTTTACATCCACGTTTACTAGCCAGCACTCTTCTTCCTTCCGGTCTTTGCTTGCACATTACTGCGTATCTTGGCACATTACCACCACCTGCAGGTCAGTGGGATAGTGTGAAGCCATTGGCAGGAATGTGTATTGCTCCGCCCGCGTGCACAGACATAACGCTGCAGGATCCCTTTAATCTGACATTATTTATTATTATAAAAGGCATATTGGTGTTTTAGCCCTTAACCTGCCGGTGGTTCAGTCAAACTCATCATGTGCAGCCAAACTTCGTTCAAACCCGCAGAACTGTATTTTAAATTCTGATGGAGATCTCAAAGTTTACAAAGATACTAAATCTATCAGGCTGATATTGGAGAAATGTGTATAAAATTATGCACATGACTCTTGATATAACATTGTCAGAGTCTCATGCATCTACATACTTAAGCTTACATGAAGAGGTGGAACTAGATGTTACAGATGATATATTTGCGATACTGACAGATGATGTGAAATAAGAAAGTTACAGCTGCTCAGACTGATATTTAGCATTGTGTTTGTGTTGTTTCCACAGCAACAAGGTGTGCGCATCTTTGTGATGCTGTACAAGGAGGTGGAGTTAGCTCTGGGCATCAACTCGGGATACAGCAAGAGAACGCTGCTGCACCTTCACCCCAACATCAAGGTGAGAGTCTCGTGTGTTTCCGCAGGTTCATCGCACTGTACGTACGTGCATGTTTCCTGTCTGAACTTATGACTTCTTCTCCATAAGGTGATGCGTCACCCAGACCACGTCTCCTCCGCCGTCTACCTGTGGGCGCATCACGAGAAGATCATCGTCATCGACCAGTCGGTGGCCTTCGTCGGTGGGATTGACCTGGCGTATGGTCGCTGGGACGACAGGGAGCACCGGTTGACGGACGTCGGGAGTGTTACACGCTCACACATGGAGCAGGTCTCTCTCTCTCTCACACACACACACACACACACACACACACACACACACCTACCTGAACTGACTGACGTTGTTGGTGTCACCTGATCATTGTCCAACATGTAGTGAGGACAGGATACCTTCACCGTCCACCTGCCCTCTGCTTCTCTGTTTCTCTCACTCTCGCTCACACACACACTGCTCTCTCTAGTCTTTTAATTAAACATTTTTAAGGTTTCAGTCAGATTCATTTACATTTTGAGTAAATAACAGTTAAAAAAAGGTCTTCCTAAACATCCCATTGCTGCCAGACAAAAATCATGTATCTTCATATTTGCTGATTTTTTAATTTTCAAATAAACTGAGGGATTAATTTCACCCGTATCTGAGGCAAAAAAAAAACTCATTAATTATCTATAAAAAATGGATTGTCGCCATTAGCTACATGTCATCCCATCTCTCCCTGTCTCTCTTCAGCTGTCCATAAATAATAAAGGCCAAAAATGCCCCAAAAATATCTTTAAAAAAAGAAAAGGATTGTCACAAAGCTTAAAACAAGTCAACATTTCTTATTCCATGAATCACGTTTTTTTTTTAACCCAAAGTCATCCAATCATTCAATCATTTAGAAAAAAAAAATCATACTTTGTGTAAGAATAATTTGCATGGAAACCCACCTGTTTTTAAAATCTTAATTTCTCTATATTTCTTCTTCTTGCATTTGCTTTTATTTTGACTTCACATACCTACGTAAAACTCTTGCTGGTACGCTGGCTAACGCTGCTTGTGTAACTTCTTCTTAGGTTGAAGCTGCGTCTTCCTCCAGTTTGGCTGCCCCAGCCAACGGCAGCGGCGCCGTTCCCCAGAGCAACGGGAGGGGCGTCCTTACAGTGACGGACTCGGTGGAACAGCCCAAGCTGAAAGGCCAGGGCAGGTTGAAGAGGACCAAGTTCAGCATCAAGAGGCACCTGCAGAAACATGGGCTCGCCCATGCTGACAGCGACAGTGACCTGGAGAACGAAGAGAGTGGGTGTTTGTACTTTTTGTTGATGGTATAATGATCTCATGTGGTAGGAAAGTGATAGCAAAGGCGATCAGAGCTGGAAGGTCAGTAATATCTTAGTGGTGAGAGGTTGTGCGCCCTCTGGCAGCCATGTTGGGGGTCCTTGGCTCTATAGGGCCCAGTCACAACAGCGTTTAGGTCGTCCGAACAGGGCGACAAATCATATGCAGAACTTTTGCTTCAAGTTCAGCTGTCATCTTGTCCTCAGTCACATAATGTCTTAAAAATGCAGATCTTGTGTAGATAACATCCGAGTAGCTCACTAGCTAACATGTAGCTAATGGAAGCTAATTTTTGCATTTTTGTCGCCCAAACTCCAACGTTTGAAACTCGGCCCCTTCAGTTCAGAGTTAAGTGCTGAACCTGGTGATGAAGGCTCATGGTTGATCACAGCTTACGATGTTGTCACTGTGTGATTATTTACCAAAAGTAATGCCTGTTCAAGCCATTTGAGGTGTTAGAGTGTGTGGTCAGGACCTTGATGAGGATTTGTCTGGAGCTCTGACTGGTTGGTGTTTATAGCTTCTCATCCAGCAGCGGTGTGTGCTGCTTGTGGCCGCTCTGTTTAGGTTGGTCCAACAGCGTCACCAGCCAACACAATCTGATCCCCAGCAGGCTGGTGGAGCTGAGGACGGCCACTCCTGTCGGCCAGTGTCAGGCTGGTGAGTCATCGGCGGCGGTTGTGTCGCAGCGAGACCGGGTCCCAACCCTGCTGCTCGCCTCCGTTTTCCCAGCGTGCTTTGCTGTGGTTTTGATCTTGACTGACCGGCCTTTGATTCTCTGTGTGCGAGTTTGAAGCTTCTTTCCTCCGTTGTGTGAAAGGTTGATTCAGAAAATGTGTCTTAGATATGGAATTGTGTTGGCCTGATAGTCAGACTGAACTGCCATTTAGTTTTCACATCATTATTGAAGCACTGAAACAAATAGAGATGTAGACAGCAAAGCCAAAAGAATTAGTCGATCAGTTTGTTGTTGATCGACAGAAAATGAATCGGTCACAATTCTGATAATCTGTTAATTGTTTAAGTCAAGCAAAACTGTAAAATATCTGCTGGTTCCAGCTTTTCCAGTGTGAAGGTTTGCTGCTTTTCTCTTTGGGTTTTGGACTGTCGGCCAAACAAAACAGGATATTTGAAGATTTGATCATCTTGGTCTTTCAGAACTTGCGATTTGCTTTTTTGACATTTCATAGACTAAACAATTATTAGATTCACTGAAAAATAAAAAAAACAATTAATCACAAGGATAAAAACAGAGACAGGACCTGTAATTACGGATTTGTATGAAGAAGAAATGAATAACCACGACTAAGGGCAAAATGTAGAACAGCAGAAAAAGGAAGCAGAGTAATATCTGAAATAACTTCCACCAAACGCACCACTGCAGCATGTGGCCTGTGCTTTTATTTTCCCTTTTTTAGAAACTCTTGCACACACATCAAACAGAGCTGGGGTTTTATTTGCTGAGATACTGCAGCCTGTAATCACATGCCCTGTTTTTTTTTAATTTTAATTTTTTTTTAAACAAACCCATATTTCTCTCCTGGCACACGTCATTTCTGCAGTAAAACAGATGCCATAGTTTTTTATTAGCCAGAGGAGAGCTGCTGTTTGTTTGCCAGACTCATCTCTGTTTATCCTGCTGATGTGATAGATGGGAAGTGTCAGAGAGAGAGAAACACACACACTCTTCTTAGTTTTGATTACTCTACAGTCCAATTACTTAAATCTGTATAGTACAGTTTATTTCAGGTAAGTAAAATAATTAAAACAGTATGGGTGAGTTCAGTCTCTGTGCTTCTCTCTGCTACTTGTTTTATAAATCTTGACTGTCTTCCTTCCAGCTGCTGTTTGGTTTCTGTAAAAGTGCTGCCAAAGCATTTTCCAAACACCAGTGCATCACTGTCACAGTCAGCATGGCACCCCGTCGTACTGTAAACACATTAGAGCGTGGTGGAGATGCTTAACAGCCTCCATCTTAAACCTCTGCTATTCTTAAAACCACGTTTTCTTTCACATCACACTGCTGCTACCTGAAGTAAATGAGTCTGCTGTTATTCTGTATCTCTGTTATTGTCATCAGATCTCATGAAAAGACCAAAACCAACAACGTGTTAGTCCTACTCTGTCTGTGCTTCCTCCTGAAGGTGTTCATCTTTAAAAACACCTCACACGTATATAGTTTCATTTTTAAAAGAGGCATTTGTTGGGGACTATTTTCAGCGGCGGATGAATCCACATTTGGTGCTCTAATGAGTATTTGGGGCAGCAGGACGGTGTGTGTGGGACTGAGTCCAAATAAACTCCAGTGTGTGTGTTGATGGTGATGAAGGAACAACAGTGAGGCTCACTGATGAGTTTTTAACAGTTTTCTATGGCTCAGAGAAGGAAGATACATCAGGCTGTGATACACACACACAGTATCTGTTAGTGGATTTTCAGTTGGTTTTGGCCTTTTTGTGTGATTGGTTGAATAAGAAAAATGCAGAATATCACCACACTTGTCCTTTAAGACTGAGTTTAAGATTTAATTTACATTAAACAGGATAAACTGCACCAACATTATGTTAGGTTGTCCCAAAATGAAATGTCCCAAAATGTGTGTGGCACTTTGCTCATGTGTTTTAAAGTGCTGCACATGTTGCGTTACGTTTTAGGCATTTAAGCAATTTAAGCACTTTCCAGAGAGAACAAACTTTTGGTCACATGGGTGCTTGTGGACATAAATAGCTGTGATTTTTTTCAGTTATTTTCTGTATATAACACGTGCACAGAGTTAGAAGAAGAGTTATCTCACTCTTCTTTAGACTGTACAGTAATTAATCCACATAAATGTAATTTAAATAAAATAATTTCACGTCACAATTCTTAATATTGATACTAGTGACAGCTGATACTTGCCTGCAGTCTGAATGGTGCTTTATACAAGTTATATAGACTAGTGTTTAATCAGTCAGCGACATTGAGAACTTAAAAACTCAACTCTGATAGTTCCTGGGTCTTCAGTAAGTCCCACCTCAGCTGCAGGAACTTTTTGAGGCCCAGGAGCTAAAACCTGGACTTGGCTCCTGTAGTTGAAATGGAGGTTAAGTTGTTGGGTTCTTTAAAGGTTCCTGCAGTGAAGACTGGTGTTTGGAAGGTTTGCAGTGAGTGTAGTTTTCACTGCATTGTACCGATGATAAATAACTGTATATTCATGTGTGTGTTTTAGGAAGTGGCTCAGTGCGTAGTCTACATACGGGGGTCGGAGAGTTGTTTGGAAACACACGCTTCTGGCACGGAAAAGACTACTGCAACTTCGTGTACAAGGACTGGATCCAACTGGACAAACCATTCGATGGTTAGCACACACTCTTTTTACCAGCTAGTGGAGAACAATTTATATTTTATCTCCCGTCTTTCTCTCAGTCCTCTCTCTGCTGTTTTAGACTTTATTGACAGACACACAACTCCCAGAATGCCCTGGCACGACATCGCCTCGGTGGTTCATGGGAAAGCAGCTCGAGATGTGGCCAGACACTTTATCCAGCGGTGGAACTTCACCAAGGTCAGAGGTCACGCTGCTGTTGTTTTTAGCGTACAGAGCGAGGGATTAACAACAGGAGCGTCTCTTCTGTTGAAGAGTCAGTGAACCGTTCCTGCTCCTCCAGAGAAAATACCTTCAAATGTTAATAATCAGTATTATTAAAAGTGTAGGCACAATCTGGAAATCTTGCTGTGTATCACTTTAGCTGACTTACTGACTGCAGAGGGATCTGACTCTGCAGCCGTCCACGTTGCTGTAGAGAGAAATCTGCAGCTTTGGGTTTTGACTCTTTTTCTCTGTTTCTCTACCAGCTTGTGAAGCCAAAGTACCGTTCTCTGTCGTTCCCGTGTCTGCTGCCCAAGTCTCACACCACCGCCGGGGAGCAGCGATACCAAGTCCCCAACTGCATCCCCACCAAAGTGCAGGTCGGTACTGTATGAGTGTTCGCCCTGCAGTAAGTTGCTTCTCTGCCGGTTTCCACTTTAACATCACTTATACCTCCACAGTCATGCACTGTTTCAGTTCTATACTGTTGTCCCTTGTATGACAAAATGAGGGATGTACTCTTTAGTAGAATGATTTCGATTCATGATGATTTCTTTTGTTTATATGTTTATGAAAGACTTGAATTGTGCTTTAGAAAAGGAACCTTTATTGTTGCTAGCTTCATTTGTAAAGCTTGGGAGAAAAGAAAATCTACCCTGTATATATGAAGAAGAGGTTGTAATATTATGTTTTCCTTGTCTATACACACAATGCAAGTATGTATGAACAGTGTCTTATAAGTCCATGGGGGCTGGGCACTAGTGCATGACACTATAATACTACACTGGTAGGTTTTAGTACGCAACATGTTCACGCTGGTTAGATGACTAAATTAAGTATATTCAGCAAAGGAAATGGAGCTTCTCATAGCTGGAAAAATGATATGGAGCTGGGAGTGTTGTCACTCCTCTCCAGTGCAGAAATAGGTGGTGTACCATCTCACTGCAGAGACTGTCTCCAGGGTCAAACACAAACATTTTGTCCCAGATGAAACTAAACTGAACTTTTGAAAACATCCTCTCTGCAAACTTTTATTTACACAGTTGTTTTCCTGTCTTCCCTCCCAAACTCCGACCCACTTCTCCCCTTCTCTCAGATCCTTCGCTCGGCCTCTGACTGGTCCGCCGGCATCAAATACCACGAGGAGTCCATCCACAACGCCTACGTCCACGTCATCCAGAACAGCCAACACTTCATCTACATAGAGGTTCATAACCTTCTGTAAAATAACCAACTGACTTTTACACTTCAGTTTTTGTACCAGTTAAACAAACAAGATATAATGTGTTAATTAGTGAGTTTTAGAGGTGCTGCTAGGTGGATTTTGTTAGCCAGGCTAGCTGTTTCACCCTGTTTTTGTGCTAAGCTAAGCTAACCGTGTGCTGACTGTAGGTATATATGAGTGGTATCAATCTTCTCTGTTACTCTCGGCAAGAAAGCGAATAAGCTTATTTCCCAGAGTGTTGAAGTGTTCCTTTAATGGAGGTGAAGTAATCTGCTTATTTTCAAGGTATTTTCTCTCGTTTCAGCTGTGACACTTTGTATAAACTGTGAGTTTCTTAGTTTTTAGAAAAGTAATGGAAGAATGAATTTTAGACTGATATGTAAAAGACGTTTTTTTGTATTTTGCAGAGTATAAATGTGACTTGAGACCAAAACAAGTGAAAGTTCTTCTTCCTTTATAGACGTGTGTCTTGTTTGTCTTTCAGAATCAGTTCTTCATCAGCTGTGCAGACAACAAACATGTTTTCAACAAGATAGGAGACGCTATTGCTGAGCGCATCATCAGAGCATATAGGTAACACACACACACACATGCTATACCAAATATTAAATTAGATTAACACACACTTTGTAAACTTTTGGCTGCCGTGTGTATTTAGCTTAAAATGATTTACAAGAATAACACGCAGACATACAAAATAATTAAACATACACTCAAATTGTCTTTGTGTATGTGCCCTCTGGCTTATCTTGAAATGATTTCCCAGAAACACACAACCCATGTACACACACACACACACTGAGTGTATGTTGATGGATGTGATCCTTTTGCTCTGTGTACCTTCCAGATGACTGATAGACTGATTTCATAACGTACGTTGTGTTTGACTAAGCCACCGTGAGGATTTATTTGAATATTTTCCTATTTAAGGTTCAGTCTCTCACTCTGTGTGTGTGATGTTTTGTTGTCAGAGCTTATCAGGCGACACACATCCTGCACACAACGCAGGAAAACACAGACACAAACTGGCACTTACACACAAAACCTAACCTGATTTCTTCTGCAAGCTTCAGTTGAATAAACTGTCCAGGGCGGCTTTTAGAAATATTGCGTCTGTCTTGTTTGTCATGGTGTAGCTGTAAGCTGATATAAAGGAAAACGTTAAGTGCTGAAACATGTGTGTTTGAGTGAAGACCAAACAGCAGCCATCACAGTTCAGTGCTGAAGTTACTGAAGCTGCATCTGCTGGATGCTAATACTTAAGTGCCACTTTGACGGTTTTTGCATGCTCATATTGTAAAAGTGACACATATAAACCAGATGTCTCTACAAAAACAATCAGCACTCATAAAAAGCAGAAATACTTAAAACTAATAATCAATAAGTGCAATTCAAGGTAATATATGAAGTAGAAAAGTTATAAAACATACAATCTATGATCTGTTAAAAGGGTACGTCACTGAATTAGCATTTCACTCCTGCATAAAAAGTCATAGATTGGGGTGTGTAATACTAGCAGCTAATGTAGCCTGCAGCAGAGATGAGCAGCAGGCTGCAGAGGTCTGGGCAGCTCACTTCTTTCTAACTCCACACCAACAGATTGTTTTCATCTTTAAACTTGTAGTCTTCAGCCCCGACCGACGCTCTGGAGACACTAAAGGCTTTACACTACTTGTTTCACAGATGCAGTAGTACTCCCCAACACCTGGATCGGTGGAGTTCCCCTTTAAAGTAAAATGCTGTGTATCATGTAAGATGTTAAGGCTAATAATGTTGTCTCTTTTTTAATTTTTAGGGAGGGTAAAAGGTACCGAGTGTACGTGGTGACACCTCTGCTGCCAGGCTTCGAAGGAGACATCACCACCGGAGGGGGCAGCGCCATCCAGGCCATCATGCACTTCAACTACAGGTGTGTGTGTGTGTGTGTGTGTGTGTGTGTGTGTGTACATGCCATTCCGTTTGAGGCTGACATTTATTGTCTAGCTTGCATTCTTGAGTAAACACTCAGCCCTCCCCGTGCAAACACACCGACACACAAAGGCTTGTATTGTGAGGAATGTGGATCTGCTGCTCACCCACCTCTGTCCCTCCGACCCCTGCAGGACCATGAACAGAGGAGACCACTCCATCATCTCCCAGCTCAGGAGAGAGAGTAAGTCCAAGGCGATGACGGCTTTAACTTTACGTTCACACGGTTGGGCTGTGAGCTCCTGTGGGCGGGCCAGAAGATATGGGTGCACTGGGTGCATGTTTGCTGCTCTGGTAGTTTATGTAACAACATTTTAGAGAGTTGACGTACGTGAAGTGCTTGTAAGTTAAAAATGTATTCCTTAAATTCTTTTTTATTTATCTTAACTGATGAGAGAACCAGGTCTTTAATGAGACTACAGGTCTGCAACCCCTCAGACCAAAACAAAAGTATTGTTATTTAAGACAAGTTTAAGTATCAAATCACAAAGATACTTTTACTGCTACTACTACTACCACGACCTTAAAGAGCAAATCTAGTTTTTGCTGACCTCTAGTGGTGTACCATCTCGCTTTGCTGCAGTGATGTAAAAGTGTACTCCAGGGTGTGTCAGTACACCGTGACATCATAGTTGGGCGTGGTTACACTTAACTGCTTTTCATCTTTTTTACTCTTTAATTCCCACCACAGTTGAATTAGCGTTACTACGACAATAAATACCTGGTACCGCTACAACTAGTACTACTACAATAGTACATCTACAACTTTTACTATCATGTACACAACAACCACTGCTACTTTTTCTGCGTCCACAGCTGCCACTACTATTACTACAGTACCACAACTACTACTGCAAAAATAGCTTCTACTTCTACAACTAGTACTTTTATAACTCCAACTACAACCACTACTACTGCTACTATAATTGCTGTTTTTGATCAATGGAGCTAGATCTGCATGAAAATACAAGTATAGCAGTGGCAGACCATAATGGGATACATGTGCCGTGTGTGTTTTTTCATTCAATAAGTGCAGTATTAGATCAGTAGAAAATAATTGAAAAGGTTCATGAATGCCCTATCTACTGTAGCAATGTTAAGAATTTACTGAATTGTATGTGGACCAAAAATTTACCACTTTTCCCCATATTTTGATTGATTGATTGATTCATCTAACTAACAGATAAACTGACAATCAGAACCAGAAACAAAACAAAGAGCAATCAGCACAAGAAAAATGCAAGAAATCTAAGACATAAGAGTATTTGTGCTCGGTAAAGCCACCGTGCTGGATAAATAAAGGTTCCATATGTACATCTGGAGGGCGGGCATATACAGTATGTATAACCTGTAATATAGGAGTCACTTGAGAAACATTTAATTCAGTCTGTCATTAAAGCTCAAGAGAAAAACACAAACAGCAGAACCAAACCAAACCCCAATTTTGCCCCAAATGCCCCCAGACACACACACACACAAAACCACAAACATATTAAAAGAACACACACACACACACACACATATGCAAGAGCCAGAAACAAAAAGAAAAAACTGCACATCTGCATTCTGGTTTTATGTATTTTTAGATGAGTCATGCCTTTAATCACACTGCTGTTTTTTTTTTTTTTTTTTTACTCCATTAATGTCAAATCACATATACTTTACATTAATGTCAAGCATGGGCGCCTTGTAGTTAAAAGTGGGGGTGCAAGATTAGTGACAGGCAAGGGGAGGTAGGGCAGGGAAAGTTTCACCTGAAAGTGCCATTTCCTGCAATATAGAGCCTTCGATCATGACCAGTAAAGCTGCTGAGAGCAACACACTAATAAATACACTGACTGAACTGGTTTAAATAAATAAGTCACAGGTTTAACTCCTACAACTGGCCTCAAATCACATGTGAGAAACCAGTAAACACACTGCAGACACACAGGTTCATTTTAGCAAACTATGAATATCAACCTGCAGAGACTCGAGAGATTCAGATTCCTTTTTTTAAACAAAAAAAAAACAATAATGAGCTCGTCGTTCATCATGTCCTGAACTTGAATTGAATTTGCTGGCTCTGATCTCGTCCCATACATGAGTGTAAACACCTTGAAGAGCAAACCATGTCTCTGACCGGCTGTTTCCTGTTTCCAGTGGGAGAGCAGTGGATAAACTACATCTCCATCGCTGGTTTGAGGACTCACGCTGAGCTGGAGGGGAGGCTGGTCACCGAGCTCATCTACGTCCACAGCAAGATGCTCATCGCTGACGACAACACCGTCATAATCGGTAAACGCCACAGCATGCCAGACACTTTCATCACACCAGGACGTTTAGCTGAGGTTTGATACAGCAGCTTGAATTTCTCCATTACAAGATTAAAAGATGACAGATGTAATGAAATATTCCCCTGACAACAGACTGAACATGTATAATGGAGGAGAGAGAAACAAGAGCTGCAGAGAGGTGGTTTTATCCTTTTATATTAGAGGAGGCTCAGAAGAAAAATGACAACATGAGGAACATTTTAGGTTGTGGTGAGGATAAAGGATCCAGTTTCCACTGCAGTCACTCATGTTAAAAATGTACAGTTATGTTTTAACAGGACAGTGAAGTGCTGCGGGTAAAAGAAGCCACCAGATGTCAGATGGTGTTTTTCCAAATCTGATCATTTTTGTGTTTTTGTAGTTGAACTGATCATTTAAGATACCCTAAAGCAGTTCCCAAACTTTTTGGCTTGTGACCCCTTTAAATGGATCAATATCTACCTGTTGAATGTCTGAGTTTTCACCTGTTAGATTGTTTGATTTGAGTTGTTTTCTTTGGCCTACTGAGGTGAAACTATCACAGCGTTCACAAGAAAAACACTAAAGATTAAAGGGAAATCTGATTTTTTTTGTTTCCTATTCAATTAATCATCTTGCGACCTCTCAGATTTATCTTCAAGAGTGTCAATTTTCGCACTTTTTGTTCCATAATTAGTGATAATAGAAAGAGTTTTTGGTGCTATGAGTGTTTCACTTTCTTTCAAATGACATGGTGTGATTTTTCTAATACTTTGACTCCAAAATGAGATGAAATCAGGTGATATATGTGACGGGTAAAAGACGTTTCTGTTATTTTGCCCACACCCACCTACACAGGTACCTGTACAAGGCATGGACGAAATAACAGAAACATCTCAGCAAAACTGTGATCAACACCTTAAGTCAAGAATCTGAGGTTTTACAACAATATTAAATTTAATTCTGCAGGTGTTTCTGTTATTTTGTCCAGCCCAACATGTATTTTTAATGTACAGTTTTTTTTTTTACATATGAGTAGATATGATTTATATTATTAAAGAGAAATATCATGATCTCCTAACTCACTCGAATTTCCTGTATTTCCTGTATTTTCCAAATACTCCTCTTCAGTTGAAATCAGGTGTCACAGCGCCACCTGCTGGTGGACTCTGTGATCTAACTTGTCTGGTTCCTTTGTGTTACTGCAGGTTCTGCCAACATCAATGACAGGAGCATGCTGGGAAAGAGGGACAGCGAGGTGGCGGTGATCGTGGAGGACTCAGAGACGGTTACCGCGGTGATGGACGGGCAGGAGTACCAGGCTGGGAAATACGCCCTGCAGCTCCGCCTCGAGTGCTTCAAGTACTGACACATCCTGAATCCTGGTTTATTTTAAATCTTTATATCCAGTACATCTCTTTACAGGCTTGACTTTATGTGAAATACAGTTTAAAGACATTAGACATGAAATAAGGAAGAGTATTTATGAGTAGTTTTTAGTAAGAATTACTTTTATATTTGGTTGCACAGATATTTATCTTTGGTTTAAAGCACATACTTAAAAAATTAAAATTCAGCAACACAGTGGAGCTTAAATATAAATCTAATTTTTTTATAATTTTTAATTTAAGTGATTTGACAAAATCTTAGTACCTTTTAACACTGTGTCTTATATCAAAGGGTCAACAAACAGACCTAAAATCACTATAGACTGTCTGCTCTAGGTTAGTGGTTTCCAACCTGCGGGTCAGGACCCCTCCAGTGGGTCGCAAGATAAATTTGAGGGGTCTCAAAATGATTAATGGTATAAAAAGTCTGCCTCTGTTTCACTTGAATACTAGTTAGTTTTACCGCTGCAGGCATATTAAAAGACACCTCTTCTCTCTTGGAGTTGTTGAGTGTTATTGTTCTTCATTCTTTAGGAAACCGTGCAAATTTCATCATTTCTGTGTGTCTCAAACATCTCCGCTCGCAATTTCCTGCAGTGTTTAGTGTTTCCCTTTCTCTCATGTCTCTCCCCCGCCTCCTGCTCCCTCTGTTTCCCTCTCAGGATGATTTTGGGTGCTCACACGGACCCCTCCATCGACGTGTCGGATCCCATCAGCGACCAGTTCTACAAGGAGGTCTGGATGTCCACCTGCGCTCGCAACGCCACCATTTACCAGAAGGTGAGTCTGATGTTACAAACTCGGGCTTATTCCACTTCTGTTTTCATGGCCGGATAAAGAGTCGGTCTAGACCTGCTTTATATGAAAAAGTGCCCTGAGATAACTTTGTTATGATATGGCGCTATATAAAAAAAAATGAATTGAATTTCAAGGTTTTGTCCAGTGTTGCATCGTGCTTTTATTAGCCGTATCACTGTAAAAAGAAAAATAGTTGGTGCTGCAACCATCAAATCATGACATATCAATAGTTTTTAAAATGATGCAAAATGTGTTCTTGTTTGTTGGGACTGAGCAGATTTTGTTCCAGTTTTGTGGAACAAACATTTGTAGCACATACACAGTCAGTCGATGCACATCTTAAATCTGCCAAATGATGTTTGACAAGTCTTTCTTGGCCAAGAGCAATATAAGTATAAAAATGATTTTATGGGCATCGGTGCAGCGACAAACAGAACTATGCAGGAGCAAGTATGTTGCTAAAATTACATTTAAAGAAATGTTTTGGTGATTATTAGTCCAGAGCTGAAACAATTAGTTAATCAACATAAATCGACTGTCTACTAATTGTTTATAAAGCAAAAAAGACAAATATTCTTGTTTTCAGCTTCTTTATTGTAAGTTTTTCTGTCTTTTCTGTTGAACGCAAGTCGAAAATCTTTGTGTTTTGGACTGTTGGTCCGACAGAGCAAGAACCTAATGTAAGGTTCTGTGAAACTGTGATGGACATTTTTCTTAGTGTTCTACTATTTACTTACACTGAAAGAAATGTTGTTAATAGCAGACCTAGCCAGTAGCTAAAGACAGCTTGTATTGAGGTCTGGAACACTGCTAACGTTTCGATTAGCTGTCAGTCACTAACGAATCAATGACTCTACTGTAACTCTATACAGTTCATGTTCAGTGACACTTCCATAATACTGACATTTTCAGTGACATACCAAACCCCGGTTCTCTCTCTGACTTGTTTTTCTTCAGGTTTTCCGTTGTCTGCCGTCCAGTGATGTCCGTAACATCCTGGAGCTGGAGGGCTACCTGGCCAAGTCGGGTCTGGACAAGGAGGATCCGGCCCGGGCTCAGGAGGAGCTGAAGAAGATCCGCGGCTTTGTGGTCCAGTTTCCTCTTCAGTTCCTGTGCGAGCAGAACCTGCTTCCTCCCATCGGCTCCAAGGAGGCCATGGTGCCCATGGAGGTCTGGACCTAAGACAGAGGGACTCACCTGTGCATTCATGTGTTCACGCACAGCATATGGAGGGCTTACGGGGCGATAATAACCCACCCTGGTGCCATTTTAGAGGTCCTGTTGGCTGAAAACTAGCTGCACTGCCTTTTAAAATCATGGCTTGAAAATAAATCTGGTCCTGTTTCAGTGTTTTTTTTTAGTAATTTGAAAACTAGAAAAACAACTAACAACAGTATCTGATCAGACCCGTCTTGTGGCTTGTGGTCACATGTTAGCGAAAACATTGGTGTCTTCACTAAAAAGGTTATTTTTTGCCCTGAATAGAGCCTCCCAGGCAATGATTTTTCTTGAGCTTTGTTCTACAGTGGTTCCCAACCCCTGGTCTGCGGACCACTACTGGCCCACTGAACACTTGCTGCAGGGCTGCGAGGAAACAATGTGATTTTGGCCAAAAAATCTGAATAATAATTATAACTAGGGTGTTAATCTTGAACTTGGCGCAGTCTGTCAGTTTACAGACAGGCTTTGTGGTTCAACTTTGACCTGCTGTACTTACTGCAGTTGTGGGCAATGAGGGATTATCATTACTCACTTTCAGTTTGACCTCCAGAATAAAAGTGGTTTAGATGACCTGGATAAACAGATTTAAACGATGTGGCCACATACCAAGATTTCAGCCCAACAGGACCAATAGCAGGACACTCAAAAATAAAACCCATAGTTTTCCTTTAAGATAATGTTTGGCGTCACAGCTGCTAATGCTAGAGAAGACTGAACCCAGAGCTTAAAACGAGAAGAGTGTAAGAGACAGTTTACTGCGTGAGTTAGCAGCATCAGCGGCCAAGACGGCATCAGCTGTGGTTGTGACAAAGCCTCTGTACCAGCAGTGCACACGAATAACATTACACTCGTATACAAACACGCAGACACCGTATCATTGGAAAAACATGGAGACTCTCAGAACTCATATGTACACATATACATTGCTGTTTTAAACAGATGCTACACACACACACACACACACGTACATACAGACATGGGGAGAAGTCGACCAGCAGAGGAAGCGTTTGAACTCTACAGTGCCCGACAGCCCGGGCCACATGTTTACAAGAAGACCAAGAAGAAGAAGGAAAAAATGGAAGTGATGAACTCTGAGGTCTGACACTCCTCCTGTCCCCTCACCACCAAGCCATTACTCTATTATCTCCTTTGTTTTTTTTAAATGGCTTGCTTCTTCATCCTCTAACAACACTATGCAACGTCCAGGGCCGGCAAACGCAGCTCTGACTCTACTGAGTTGAGAAAGGACACTAAAAGACACTTTAATGGAGACAGCCGTGCAGAGGAGGGGATGAAGAGCCGTCAGACGTCTCCAGCCATTTTCTACAACTCGTGTCTCGTATCTCTGAAGCCCTGGTTTTAGTATTTATGTCAAACAGGAAATCACAAGTGCCAAAGATGACAGACTGTAGCCTGATGTTGATACAGTGCATACATTCATTTACATTCCTCATACATGAAGCCTTAAGTGACCTGTTTTTATTCTCTGATCTGGTCTTTGTAGTTCCTTTGGTAGTGCTTTATTTTACAGGTCTGTAATTTCCTAATAATTTCCTGGAAAAAACTCCTGTAATTTGGTACTAATCACAGTAACTTCTCCACTTCTACCTGAGTAAATATAAATGTGTTAGTCATTTATTGTTGGAAACTTTATTCTCCATGTAATAGTTAAATTGTATTTTTGCCTGTAGCCATGTTTGCATGCTCAGCTGACTAAAAGTCTCTCTAAGTTACACTAGCAGTTATTCAGAATGAACAACTCAGTGTGCATTATCCTTTCCAGAAAACTGCAAGGAAATTACTGACTGGAATAAAGCGTTACCGTTCTACATAACCCACAGATTCATGCATGATAAGTTTATTACAATGCTGCGTTTCATTCACTGTCAGAAGGCGGAAATCCTTAAGCAACAGCCAACTTTATATAAACAGGCAACACTGGTTTGTTAGGTAAAGATTTAGCGGCTGCAAGTTTTTACATGGATGTTTCTGCACATGTAAAGCTTCATTGATTGATCAATGATTGAGCTGGGGGCAGCGGAACAAACTGAAAACACAATTTTGACATATTTTATAAAGTTGTTGAGGTGAATGTGCTAGCAAACACATCCAGCAGACATGCTGCAACATGATCCTTCATGTGGAGTCGTGTTTGTGTCACCTGATGAATCTAAGACCAGTATTCCCTCTCTGTTAGCTCTGTGTTTGGTCTCCACCAGCTCCTGAGGGAAACATCTGGCTCTTTAGCTGCTAAATACTCCACTTTGTTCACCAGCTGGTCTCTGACTGTGTCTGTCTGCAGCAGGTAGTGGACAGTGTGGGATTTTTAAAGCTCTTGTTGCTGAAAACAGCTGCCTGCTACATCTGGAAACAACGCTAATGAAAGCGCTGAGAGTGAACCAAAACGGTAAATGTGCCGTAAAACCAAAACTAGGAGCTAAAAGATGCAAAAATAAAGCTCAGTTCCAGCTCAGAGCGGCACCTTTATTGGACTTACATTGGCCAGATGTCCAGAAACACAACTCTAAATGGATGCTAATCTCACTCTGTGTCTGCTGGATGTTTAAATAAGCAACGCTTTGCTTTGCCAATTCTCCATCAGCTAAAAATATGATAATATGTCTGTTTTGTGTTTGCAGTTTGTTTCTGCTGCTGAAAAATCTATTATTGTAGGTTTAAGTGCATGAATGAATCAGTGCAGCTGTGAGGTTTTGTAGTAAAAAGTTGAAGTTTAACAATTATTTAAGAGGTTAGAAACAATGGTGTGTACCCTTTAAATTGTAAACTCCATCTTCACGTCAGATCATCAGAATCTGTATTTTAGAAAACCTCGTGGTTGCGTTTCCTTCTTGAAATTCAAACTCTGGATTTCCGATTTTTCCGACATTTCTGAAACGCAGTATCGATATTCCTCAGTGTCTTCCTCGATGGTCTGTAAGTGATCCGCATGACAATGTTTTGTGCTATAAATTTTACCAAAAAAAAAACAGGAGACGATACGCGTACCTGACAGCATGACAGCAGCTCGTTGCCATTAAACATTACAGATAAAAGCATGAACCCTGCGAGCTGATTGGTTGCCTTTAAAGCCATGGACATTACTGATGCTGAACAGTGCCTGTCTACAAGCTGTGTGTTAATATTTATGGAGAATGGGACCTTTAAATGTGCTCTTCTTTCAAATCTTCCTCTCTACCTCCCTGTGTTTCTACCTCCTGCTCCAGTGCATGATTTTGATCTTTTGTGAGGAATTCAGATTTTGGAGCTTCCCCTCAAAATTAACCAAGTAAAGTACTGTAGTCTGAAAAAGGCAAACTAACTGTTTAAAGTTTGCTGTTCTGTGCAATACCAGCCTGTTTATATCTAAAACAGAAACTATAAAGACAAGAAAAAAATAAGTTCATCAGCAAAGAAGTCGATTTGGATGGAAATGGATTGAAAATATTTCCTGTGAATCCAAAATAACTGAATTTAAACCAAACGTGGATATAGTTACTGTTTCTAATGGGACACACAGTGCACATGGATTCAGACCAGGTGTGAATGGCACGCCTCACCTGGGCTGTAGAGGTTGAGAAACGCCTCACCTGTCCTGTCTTTTTCTCTGTCTGGCTTTTAATCACTGTGTCTCTATGAAAATGCACTATTTGCACAGACTGTTGTTTTCTTGTGGCGACCCCCTTAAATGATCTGCAGTACCACGTCATGCGTCGCTTTTTGTGAAATGATGGAATAAATAAATAAGTCATTAAAAGCTGTCTACCTTCAGTTTTTCACCCAAAATATCTCATTCATTCTCACATCATCTGAAACAGTGTTAAACAGGACCAAGTATATGGGTTATATAATAAAAATTACAATAAATGTGATAAACCTCATGAACTGTGACAAACTGAAAAGCCACGTTGCCGCTCTGTCTTTCAGAATTTAGTATTTCAGCAGCACAGTTTGAGGCTCTCTGCAGTATTTTCACTATATTTCAATGTGACTACTTTTAGGCTATAACCAAATCAATTATTCAGCATTTCACCACCAGAGGAGGAGAGGGCTTTGCAGCAGCATTTAGACCTTCATGTTGCAAAATAAAACGGCATTGTTTTATTCTACAGGACCATAATTTCCTGGAAAAAACACCTAACTGCCCTCTTCGCTCCTTCCTTGTCCTCTTCCTCGTCTGTGATCACTGAGTGTTTTTCTCTCTCGTCTCCGTCACTCTTTCTGCACAGATTTCATCGAGCTGTCGCTGAAATGTAAAAACATGTCACTGATGAAATTTTTTTTTTTTTAAATGCTTATAAAAACAGCTTTGTCCTCAGAAAACCTCCACTGTCTCAAATTTCTCTCATCTGCAGTTCTCAGTTGTGTCACTGGATGGCGCCAGAGAAACAATCTGAATCTTACACTGCCAAAAGTATATGGACACCCCTGTATTAACAGCACATGTCCTTTAGTGTACTTTTGGTCTTCGTCTCCTGGGTTGTTCTGGACTCTTTGGGTCCGATGAAGGGAAACCTTAATCAGTCAATCAATCAATCAAACATTACTTGTATAGCACCTTTCATACAGGTTAGTGCAGTTCAAAGTGCTTCACAGATGATAAGACTGAACAAGTGCAGACTGTAAAAAAACAACAAAAACAATTTAACTTCTCCATACTATGAGTATTTCTGGTTTTATGATGCCTACATTTTAATTTTAATTTTATTTCCTTTTCTTGGCAGGGGTGAGCTTCCATATTTTACAAACACACAGGGATGATTTAAACACAGCCTAACTTTTATTTTTATGTCTTTATAAGCAGCCATGGCATTAAATCAAGATTATTTTCATATGACAGGACTCCCGTTGTGCATTAGTGCTCACTTGATACGTATTCAGTTTTAAGGCTTGTTTTAAGTACAGTTTTCTCTAACTATTGTTAATGTTGTCAACAGATTTCAGTCTGGGATCACAGACTTGACGCTGTGGGTGTGTCCTGCAGGCGAGTCAGAAGCTGCTGGTCCTCAAAGAATCTCAGGTTTTGAGAATCTGTCAGCAGCTTCAGAGAACAGTGACAGCAGGGCGTGTGAAATCCCCAAGCATGTGTTTTACAAATCTGTCCCTGCACGCTCTGAAACCTCCACATGCAGACTGATTCAGGGAGCCCCGGGGGTGCAGACAGGGGTGAAGTTACACAGGTTGAAACAGCACAGCAGGTACAGGTCCTGAAAAGGTTCCTGGAAAAGTTCTGCAGTTGAAAAAGTGCTACAAGAGGAGGAGGGAGAAAATGGAAAAGAGGAACCTTTGTTTTGTTGCTTGGGTGTGGATGCGTTTGAAGGGAATTTGTGCCTGAGTCACAGAACTGAGCACCAGATTTTCCCAAAAAATAAATACCCAGTGATATTTGAAAAACCGAGAACAAAGACTCTTTTAACCATGTAAATATATTCCATCTGCTGCACCCGGCAAGTAGCTCCTGTTTCACCTCAACTAAACAAAGATGGTGGCCGGAAATGACATATCTTCTTGCTAAATTTGTCCATCATGAACCCAAATTATTGGGTTTATTTTCCAATAATTTATATTTTCAAACAAAATAACGCTTCCATATTTTGGTTGTGCTTTAAAAAAGGGCAAAAATTAATGTCATTTCCAGCTACCTGGATTACAAATAAAGATATGTTTTATTGTGCAGCAGATGGAACATATTTTCATCCAGATGGTTCGAAGAGTCTCTGAGTTTTACCTTCAGAACAGCAGTAAGTTTTGTTAAACAAGGATGTCTGTGTTTTTAAGGCTGCCGGTTATGTAATTTTAGGAAAATCTGTGAGTGGAATTCATGAGTGGCACAAACTGGGTCTAGACTGAACAGAGGGCACTAATGTTACCTTAAGTGTCCTTTTGATGTGACATCAAGACATAAATGAGGCATGAAAATGTCCCATGAGGCTTTTTTAAAAGGCCATTTTGGCAAGAAAGGGCAGGGTGGTCGCCCCCTCGTGTGTGTGTACTGTGCACGCCCCTGACAGTTAATGCTGGAGGGTGTGTGATCGTGACCTGCAGCTCAGACTCTTTGACTGATCGCCACTTAGTTTTGTCCTCAATAAGCTGCCACAGAGGAAAAGACAGCTGGGGGAATTAGCCTCTTTCTCCTCTCACCCTGAAGGTGTGTGTGTGTGTGTGTCATTGTGGGCGTCTCTGTCTGTAGCGCAGCCTCCTCACAGGCCACTCCCGGTTCCGCCACACAAACGGACGGACAGACGGAGTGTGTCCGCTCTCAGTGCGCTTCCTCGGCTGCTGTGTTCTCCTGCCGTCGCGCTCTCTGTCTTTCTCCGTGCGCGTGCGCGCGTGTCACCACCCCCTCCTCCCAGTCCTCTCCCGTCCGGTCCAGATTGGGGGTCGAGGTGGAGGCATGTAGCACCGGATTCACCGGATTCACCGCGCCGAGCAGCATGTAGCACCTGGAGCTCCGCGCTCATCGCCTCCCTCCTGCGCTCCTCCGCCGCCTTCTCTCCCTCCTGGAGCGGTCATTTCTCCTCTCGGGAAATCATCGCCTGCATAAGGATTTTCGGGGATTTTTTTATTTTAGAGGAGTGTCTGTGTGTGTTCATCCCCGCCGCTCTGCACCTCTCGGTCGATGGTCGTTGAGGAAGCTTCCATCTTGAGTCCCGTAAATACCGAGAGAACCATGGCGAGCGACTCCCCTGCGCGGAGTCTGGACGAGATAGACCTGTCTGCACTACGGGTAAATGTCTCCCTCTGCGCGCACGTGCATGTGGTGTCTGTGTCTATGTGTGTGCGTGCGTGTGAGGCTGTTGAGCACCTGTCCACCCCCCCCTTCTTTCCTCCCCTCTCCTCTCCATCCTCACCCTCTCCCTCCTCTCCACAGCGCATGGATGCGTCTCCCTGCGCCTTCCTCTGATTTTGCTGCCGCCCGGTAGTGTGCGTGCGCGTGCATGTACGAAAGCCTGTGTGTGTGTGTGTGGGGGGGGGGGGGCTGTAGTGGCCATTGATTGAGGAAATCAGGTCGGATAACAGAGTGTGGGATCATGTGGCCTCTCACCGTCACTCCTGTTGTTTGTTGTTGATGTTTTTTTCTTAACAATTGAAACGTGATGTAATGAGACCCTGAGCTGCTGCTGCTGCGCGCGTGCACACATCCTCGTGCGCGTGCGTCAGACAGCATAATAGAGGCCGCTCTGTCTGTACTATGTGGGGCAGATGTTAAGCTGCCTGCTCACTGACAGACTCACACACACTCAAACTCAAAGACACAGAGGCCCCAACACATAATACAGAGGCTACAGATGCGCGCACGCACGCGCGCACTCACACACACCGTGAATAATAGCGACGATAACCGCAACAGGAGCGAGTTCCGCCATTTCGTGATGTTGTGGCGACAGCAGCATTGCATGCAGTGGCTGTTTGTGGGTCTGTGCGCGTGCACGTGAGGATAGGAGCTGTGCAGAAGGAGACGGTGCAGGAATGTGTGTGTGTTAGTGTGTGTGTGAGTGAAGGAGAGGGAAGCAGTGATGATACACTCGGACAAACATAAACTTACAATTTCTTATTTGGATTTAAAGGCTCAACCCAAGATCAACTACAAACTACTGTACATGTACACGCAACTCTGTGTGTGTGTGTGTGTGTGAGTGTATTCTGCACAGCTCCTCTTTCTCTTCTCCACCTTTCCCCTGCTGCTTATGCAACACAGTTGTACCTGCAGAGCAACAATCAAGTCTGGACATGATCGACCGGGTGGGACTGCATGTCTGTGTGTGTGTGTTTTACAGATGCAGACACACAAACAGACGCTCATATGGAAAGAAAGCGGGATCAGAATAGATGCACACGCTCTTGTTAAATTGAGAATCCTTGCTCTCTCCCTCAGTGGCATGACGACCAGAAATTAGGTCACCCAGGATGGAGCAGAGAGAGCTGGGGGGAAACATTTCAGTGTGACGTAAAGCCTGTCGCAAGCAGACACACACTTCCTGTTTCATCTCCTCTCTGATCATCTCCTCATGTAGTTTGACCCATCTTCACCTTCCTTGTTTACCTCCCCAGCTCCTCCTCTTCTCACTGTGTCTCCCATTAGAGCCGACGTCTTCATCCTCCACACAGACTGAATATGTCAGAGACTGAGGTTATATTCCTCTGACAGCTCTGGTCAGGGACAGTATTAATAGCCGTTAGAGTCTTAGAGCTACACAAAGGTCATGTCGTCTTTATTCTTCGTTACCAAATGTCCTTTAACATTATTCAGACAAAATGCAATTCATTCAGGAGGGTTCTCCTAAAGGAAAATTCACTTTTATTTACAACCGGGGTCTTTACTTCTAGTTTTGGACATCAGTGATGGTCACAGCTTCACTGCTGAGGTGTTGGGATGTGGCGACATCTCCAGAAGAGCCCAACAGGTCAGGAACACGAGCGGCGAGACAATCAGACAGGTTGTAAACAAAATAACTGTCATATCATCCAAACCGCTGATGTGGAAATGTCACAAGAACCTGTTGTTTTGTAGCGTGACTCAAATGTCTGTTAGAATTATCCAACTGCATACAAAAGCTACTGCAGCAGCTCAAAGATGAATCACAAAGTCCATAATTACTTTAACGTTTACCTTCATTTTCTCCTCCAAGTCAGTACAATGACACTTGTTGACAACTTGTCTAAGACTGAACACGTCGTCATCAGAGGTTTGCACAGAAGCCTGAAACGACCGACAGCTACAAGCAAAGGAGGAAGTAGTGTGACACACTGGTGACTGCTGTTTACATCCCGCGTCCTACCTGCAGAAATGATAGAAAGCTCAAGAGCAGCTACTGAATGCACCATGGTGTGAGATGTTTTCTACCTATTATGTCATTTAGTTTGGAGGGCTTGTTGGTCCCTGAGCTGCTCTGTTCAAACAGTGTTAGTTCTGAGGAATCCAGTGAGTAATATGTGATCAAATCCAGCAGGAATGACGGCCAAAACTATGACAAACACGCCCAGGTTGTTACAAACCCAGAATTTTCCTTTTAAAATTAAGTCGAACGTAGATGAGTAGTGAAGTCTTTACTCATAACATTCTGTTCTCCGCAGTGCTGATGTTCTCACTGTCTCTCAATTTAACTAGGCTCATTTCAGTGCAGATTCAGTGTTAAGACTACACTAACACTAAGACTAAAAAACAGCTTGAAAAACAGTAAATCCATAGGAATTACGTCCATGTCGGATGATTCTGCACCTCACGATCTACGCCCATGTCAACGTTCAGTAGCGAGGTGGAAATAAAAGGTCTATAGCACGTCTGATGACTGTCACACACCTGCGATTAACGCTCAGCTTTTTACAAACCGTAACCACGATCTTTCAGTCGCCTAACCCTAACCGTACTTTTCTTCGATCTTTCCCTGACCTTGCACAGATATAGAAAGAGAGGTTTTTAAAAATGTTGACTTTGGATGCAATCGGGGTTTGGTGCAGAATCATCCAGTCTTTACATTCTTGTCTGGCAATAGAGTGGCGAAAAAAAGGGGAAAAATGGCAGATGGTGGCATTATTACTCCAAAAAATGGACAATTTAAACTTTGGGAAAACATTTCAAATTGGGATTCTTATGGTTATTTCTTGCTTTGGACCAGCAAGCATCTTGGCTACTGTCCAAAACGCTACCGCTAACAAACCAATTCAATTCAGTTTTATATACAGCACCGAATCACAACAGACGTTCTCTCAGGGCACTATAGAGCCGGACCATGTCACTTCCTTCTTCTGTGAACACGCTTCCTTCTTCTCTTTTATTGATTGTTTCTTCACGGAAAATTGGAAACAAATGCAGTGTGTCCTGTGTTGCTGGTAGCAGCTCGGCTCTGAGGGAAACTGAAAGCGGGTAAATGCTGAAAAGTCGTCTATTGCCACTTTAAAACAAATTCTATTTCAGGGTTTAAATAAGCTCCAAGTCGAGTCTTAGCTTGACGGCATCACAGTACGTTAAATTTTAGCCTCCTAGCTGCAAGCAAGTTGCTGGTGGGCCTTGGTTAAATTTGTCATCTTATGCGTGTGGGCTGTAACAGGCATGTACAGGTGTGTGTGTGTGTGTGTGTGTGTGAGGTCTTGCAGGATTAGATGTGCGTCTGTTTGACCTTGAGTGAAAACGAACGCTGCTTTTTAAGCTAATCCCCTTCAGGAGGCTCCTCTGTAACAGTCCGTAATGCTCTCCTGTGGCCTACTGTATGCTCACACACACACACACACACACTAATACCAAACACACACACAGGTATGCTTAAAGATCAAGATCTGTGTTTTGGGAGGTTTATTGAATTTTAATCAGCCTGAAGATAAGATTATCTCGTGTGTGTGTGTGTGTGTGTGTGTGTGTGTGTGTGTGTGTGTGTGTGTGTGTGTGTGTGTGTGTGTGTGTGTGTGTTTTACCTGTATGTGTGTGTTTGTCGTGTGGGGATTTCCTCGGTCATTGTCAGCAGTCGTACTCTGCATTATACTCTGTTTGCAGATGTTAATGTGGGATTTTAAGACCTAAAACCCGACTGAACTCAACACACTTTAATTTTAACCAGTGTGTCAATATCATCGATACACATTGACCTCCATCCTTTGTACACACACAGGTTTTTAACACTATAAAGGATGAGGCTGCCATTATTGAGTGTAAACATGTAAGTTCTCAAAAACGATGTGATATTGTTGGTTATTAAAAGAGATGGTTTGAAATATTAGCTTTTATACGGAGATTAGATGAGAAGATTGATACCACTCTCATGTCTGTCCGCTAAATGTTAAACTACAGCCAGCAGCTGGTTAGCTTAGCTTAGCACAAAGACTGGAAACAGCTAGCCTGGCTCTGTCTAACGGTAAAGAAAATACCAGCGGCTCTAAATCTCATTAATTCACCCGTTATATCTGTTTAATCCAGACAGAAACGGGTACAAACAACAGGTAGTGGCTTATGGGGCATTTTTTATTTCAGTTTTAGCGGCCTTTAAAGGACAAGTTTGCAACGAGCAGACACTGCAGGACACACAACCCTCCATGAAACGGTGATTTTTCAATTTCACACTTAAGTTTTTGTATTTAACGTCTAACATGTTAAATAGCGAGCTTTAAAGGTGTTGGTAAGTGGATATTTCCTACCTTAGGGCAGAGCCAGGCCAGGCTAGCTGTTTCCAGTCTTTGTGATGAGCTAATCTGAGCTTGTTCTCTAACTCTCGGCAAGAAAGCAATTGAGGACTATTTCCCAAAATGTCAAATGTTTACTTTAATAACACAATTTCTCCCAAGACCAAGACCGCCGCAGGCTTTAGCTTTCCAATGGAAACCTACTTATTTAGACTTGTGGAGACACCTTTGTGTCAGTTTCAGTATTTGTCAGACCAATAATCTCCCCGTCTGCAGTCTTTGTCGTGCATGTGGTCACATACTGTAGAAAACCCCGGTAACACACACACACTCACATTTCTCTAAACGTTTTCTTGTTCACGTGGCGTTTAAGAATTCAGGTGACTGCAGAAAGTCAGCTGTGACCCGGTTATTTCAGCGCATGTAAACACACTGAATCAGAGCTTGTGTTGAGTTCCAGAAGCTGGTGAAACAGCAGCTGCAGTGTGGGAGGGTTTCTGTAAGAATCAAGAGGGAGAAACTCATAGGTTACCTACTGAAGGAATAATAGAAGTGTGGTGATACAGAGAGGCTTTTACCACAGGCATGCAGTGCTCTGTCAACCTGTGTGTGTGTGAAGGTCAAATTCCTCACACACATTCCTACCTCCATCTTGGGTCCAGTTTAGTGTAGTTTATGTTCTCCGGACTAACTTTATCTTTTTGTTTTTTTGTCCTTTCTCCTTACCATCTCTTCCTCCTCATTCACCTTCTCTCTCTCTCTCTCTCTCTCTCTCTCTCTCTCTCTCTCTCTCTCTCTCTCTCTCTCTCTCTCTCTCAGGACCCAGCTGGTATCTTTGAGCTGGTTGAACTGGTTGGAAACGGCACCTATGGGCAGGTTTACAAGGTGAGTCATCATACACTGCCCTTTATTTTATAATGAAACGTTTAAGGAGGCAAAAACTTTTGAATGCCATTGAAACTACATTCGCAGGTAATGAGGTGGGGTCTGTTAATGGACTTTGATGGGTATTTTCACACTGATAAACCTGCACAAAAGGCAAAACATCCCTTCATTTTTTTACCTTTCATGACTCAACCCATTAATAAATCCATTAAAAATACATGTTAACTAAAACATGTTAGCGTGACGCTTTTGCACGTGCCACCATTAAATCTGAAAATGTAAACTCACCTGGTAAACTTTAAACTTTTTCTATGACGAGAGATGAATGAATGAATGAATTGAAAGACGATCGATGTGCCAGTGGCGTGTGTTATTTATTTTCAGTTTATGCACTCGAAGTTAGTTACACTATTATTGGTTTGAGTTGTAGGCTGATTGTTTGAGCAGGATCCCCTGCGGCCGGCATGCCGCTATAGGATCATAAGAGGTTATAAAACTTGCAGATGGTCAGAAACAAGTATTTGCAAATTGCTATTGCTATTGTTTTTATGCTACGATGTGATCGCTGCTTTACCTGTTTGAGGTTTGGTATTTTAAATGAGGGATTCATTGACGCTGTGTCTCAATTCGGATACTTCCGTTAGCACACTTACATGCAGTGTACTGTGTACACTATGTACTGACTTGTGTAGTGCTTTAATTTTGACGGCTGTTGTGCTCTTACTGGAAATGACGATCGCAACATTTCACCGCTGCTTCTTCTTTTTAATGGCGAAGTGCAGCCGGGCGGAGCTTTATCGCCAACATTTTACTGTAAGTGCCGCACGCCGAAATATCTGCCAGCTAGTTTGCTCACTTGACTTCAATTTTCTTAAAAATGAACGTGCTTTAACTTTTAGCCATAACAATCGTAACCGCGGCCGCCATTTTCATACGTTGGTGGTCCCTCCCCTTCCGCTGCGTAGCCAAGATGGCGACCGTTGAGGGTGAGAAGTGTGCAGTATGCACTTATGCACTCAAAATAGCAAGTGTACATATGGAAGTACACAAATTTGAGGCACAGAATTAGATTTAATGGAGAAATTATGGACATTTCAGGGATTTTATGCTGTGTTTTGGCGTGCGGAGTGTCTCATGCTCATAAGATGCTTGAACAATGTGAATTGAGAGCAGGAAGTCACTTCATCCTCTCCTCCTCCTCTGACTCCGACTGAGCTCAAAGAAACACTTTAATTTTTGACCAAAAGTGAAGTTTTACTACTGACTTTCTCCTTTGTGAGGCAGCGGAAGACGCCCACGCAGCCTGTAACAACACAGCAGAGAGGCTGTGTGTGTGTGTGTGTTCTCTCACTTTGAAAGTAATTAACACACTCACACATGTCTGCTGACACACAAAGAGAGACACACACACACACACGTTCATTCTGTCTGCTGGATGTTCGGTATTGATCTGCTGCTTCAACAAGGTGACGCCTCCTTTGGTGAAATGATTGATAGAACAAGATTAACACAAACCGTGGTCGATCACAAAGCATGGTGGGTAAATTAAGACAATAATAACACACACTGAAAGAAATGCCAGCTCTTATGAAAGTGGAGTCAAACAGACTCCTCGTAACACACAATATAAGCAATAAAAAACAAATACAAGTGCAAAGGACAGCCGCTAGAGGAGGATTTCAAACTCTGTCAAATGAAGAAAAATATTATAATTTATATTGTAAAGTAATAATTATAAATATATGTAATATCAGGATATCATATAGAGTCCATGAGCCTGAGATGAGACCTGTAGTTTAAGACTGTCCCAGAAAAGCAAAAGGTCAGAGCTGTACTCACTGTTAGCTCAGTGTATGTTAGTGTATTTCTATATCTATAGTGTATTGTGGTTTTTTGATACTGAAAGCTGTATATTTTAGCAATATCTATAAACTCTCTGTGCAGCATCAGTTTCATGCTCGTTATTGGAACTACGTTAAATTGCATCGTCCCCATCAAATAAATTCAAATAAAAAATAAATTTGAATAACAGGAGAAACAGAGCTGCTGTGCACTCAGTAGAAGACTCCCTAGGCTAAGCTAGAAATTAATTGGAATTAATTAATTGAAAGTGTCTCAATTTTGCCTATAATTAGTACTAAATTAAATTGTTTTTTTCCAGGAAACTTGCAATTACATGTCAGTTGCTTCTCAGGAACTTTTTTGTGAAACTGTGGGAGTCGTAAAATAATTCCCTCTGAAATGAAGGGGAGGAAAAGTTCAAGTATACTGGAGTGAATGTACTTAGTTACTTTCCAGTTGTGACTCTGAAAAATCTTGACCACGAGCAGAATATTTCTCCAGCTGCTTTCAAACCGTTTTTGTCCCCTTGGGGCTGCTGACGCCTCCCCTCATGGTTTTAGTGATCTTTCACAGTTACAGTTAGTGAGCAAATAAGAGAAAAGACCGTCAGTTCTTGGGGAAAATTAAAGCATAAAATACACATAAAGTTTACATTTTCCTGCCGGCATTTAGCTGCTGCTTGCTATCTTGCTAAGCAGCACGTTTGCAGCTCCGGGGAATCGAACCGCTGACCTTTTTGATCACACTTGTTTTATTTTACCTCGTGTTTCAGGTGTGTAAAAACTCGGCCAGAAGCTTTGAGAGTTTTTCCTGGATTTGATTCATTTACAAAGTGGAGTTTATTCAGTTTGCTGTATTGATTGAAGCTCCTGCAACCTGCAAGCTTTGAAGAGAAGAAGAAGAAGAAGAAAGATCTCTCTCATTTTGTCGCACTGTACTGGTGTCACTGTTAATCAGAATTAACTTTTAATTTAAATTAACAACCACATCAGAGACCTTTTTATGCCAGAAACAACTCACGATTCTGACGGCTTGAAACTGAGAAAATATGTGATGTATAATAACTTTATTTTGGACATTGGGATGGTCATAATAAGTTTCATGCTTGTGTGTGCTGGAAGAATGTAGACATGATAACTTGGAGAGTATTTAATGAAGGTTTGACACATTTATCTAGTCTTCATTTGTCAAAACTTAACGATAAATTGACTCCTATGCTGGAGGCATTTAGGCGTTGACTCTGAAGCACAGATCTGGTTTAGAAGCCCTGCAGCAGCGGCGCCTCCTCCCTCATTCATGCCTCATTTTCATCACATCATCCCGGCAGCTGGAGGGCTTTTGTTCTGAATCGGATGCAAACACGTGACGTATACGGAAATGTTTGATTTAGCTCAGAATGCAAATTCACTGCTCTATAAAAAGAGTCTATTTCCGCCTCTCTGATGTTCCTAGGAATATATCACTCTTTTACTAGAAAACCTGGGATTTCTTTCTGTAAATGAAGTTGGATTTTTAACACAAAATAATGAAGTTTATCCTATTTTTCTGACGTCATTCATATATGCAGATTGTTTGGGAATATTTCTTTGTAAAGCAACAATTCGTCCTAAAAGTAGATCATCTTAGAAGTTTAAAAAATGCATTGCCAACCATACAGACTCATTTGATCCTCAGCTTTTCAGAATATCCTCTTTAAATGCCGGCCTGAGCTTATTACTGAGCAGGAAAGTCCATCTCATGCAGCCATTTTGGGTTTGTGTTTCAGTGGTTTGGATCTTTGTTGTGAGACGTTCGGTGCTGCCTTGTTCACTCATTTCTCCACCTGTTGAATGCTGCTCTGCTCTCTGATTTTGGGATGGGGGCTTGCAACCCTGATTAAACAATTTGTTGATCCGTCTGCAGTTTTCTTTTCCAGATGTTGCACTCTGCTTCCTTCACACGTAGGTGCAGCTGATAGTTAGAGATGGGAAAGCTTTCGGGGGTTCTCAAGTTTTATGAAGACAGAGTTTGTTGTGTGAGGCGTAAATTTACCGGCAACAATATGACATTATATCCACTAAATTTGGGCTTAATTACCTCGTACCGACTTTGACTGACCTCCGTGTTTGTTTTGTTTTCAGGCACCTCTGTATAGTCGGCTATATCGTAATGATAACTTGAGCACAGCTAGTAGCATGAAAAGCAATTGGATGAAAACTTGAATTACTGTAATTATGAGATTTCAAAATTGGACTCTAGTATTTGGCTACGAGAGTTGCGTGGACGCATTAATGAGGTTTTGTTTCAGTACTAATGACAACACAGCACTCAGCCACACAAGCCCACACATGCTAAAAATCCCATCTGTATTTTACCTGGAAAAGGTGGCAAATGTTGGCAATAATTCCTGGGGATACTGGGATCTCAGTTCCAGGTAGCTCTTGTGTACCAAGATAAGATACCAATTACAAAAAGATGTGATACACTGGGCAGCTCAGGACACGATATTTTACTGGCTGAGCAAATTATTATGCATCTAAATCCATGCTAGAAATCAGCGTTTATAGCAAACAAGGAGCACAGGAGCCACAGCACATACTGTATAATGTTTCTCTAACATTTTACATGCAACCTTTTACGGTCACCTCTGCCGAATATGGTGCAGTACACATTCCCATCACAGTAATATACCAATAACAATGGACACTGGTTACCCAAATGATGTACTTTTATTTATTACAGTGCTGGGACAGACCCTCAGCGTGTATCCTGCCTCTCTCAGTCTGTTTCTGTCTCCGTCTTCATGTGTTTGGGCTTGTGTTCAGGTGAAGAATGTGAGGCTTGTCTGAACGCGGGACCCGAGGTGTGTTTTTACACCTCAGGCTGCCTCAAAAGGATATTGTGCCCTCCTCTATCTCCAGTCATCCTCCTCCTCCTCACCTGCCACCTCCCTCTGTTCTCGCTCTGCCGCTATCTTTATCTCTCCCTCCCTCCCTGCGTGTCTGGATTCAGGTGGTGTTTTAATACAACTTCCTCATACCATCTTGATTCTGCCATAAACTAACTCTCTCTCTCTCTCTCTCTCTCTCTCTCTCTCACACACACTCACACACACACACACACACACACACACACACACACACTGGGAGCTCTGTGTCACCTTTGGGAGATGGTTTGGCCGGCCGTCAGCGTCGGCGGAAGAGAGATAGCAAAACAAAGAGCCTCTCTGAGACGGTATCTCCTCCTCTCATCTCTCCTGCTTTATCTGCCTCTCCTTTTTATTGCTTCATCGTGGTGGATCGCTGCCATTTGTCCTGCAGTCACAGCAACACTTCACACACTTAACCTGAGGTGCAAGGAGCCGGTTTACTGAGTTATCTGGATAATAACTTTGCTGAGTAAATCCCAGAATCATGGACTGATGTTTTTGCACAGCAAAGTTATCCAGATCACTCGGTAAACTCTGGAAACAGCTCAGTCAGGGCGCTGAAACAGTAAATATCTATAACCGATGATTTTATTTGCCACGGTGACAATGTTATGATTCCTGTTTCGCACCTTTAAAATTCCCGCACCAACAAATCCCTGAGCAGGTCAGGACGGATTCAATGATAATAACAATAAGAATAATCTTTATTTATAGAGCACTTTTCAAAACCTACGTTACAAAGAGCTTCACAAAGACAGCAAGGTTAAACAGACAAGTCATAAAATCAAAGAAGCAGATACCCATACAAAATAACAACATTTTTAAAGGAAATAAAAGATTAAAACTCATGTAAAATCAGGAAAGACTCTGCGATGAAAGTATGTTTCAAGAAGGGACTTGAAGGAGAATGAAGCTGTCGAATAACACCAACATTAAAATGATTTGACCTCAGCAGACACGTACAAGGGTCATGCTAAAGGGTTCAGTATGATGTTGTCTGATGGGATGAAGAGCCTGATGTCATAACCTCCTCCAGGCTGCCTCCCATGCCTTTCTGATCTCTCTCCAGCTATTCCTTTCTTTTTGAGGTTTCTGCCACCACCTCTGATACAATAGAGGTGATGAATGAAATTTAGTTTGTGGTCCAGGAATCATTGAAGAGAAAGTGTTCTGTATTCCCATTTCAGTTTTGTCTTTAAACGATATCTTCAGTGTTACTTATAGAAACACGAGACTCTCCCAGATAATATAACGATCTTATAGGTTTATGTTATAGCCACCAGTTTTAATTATTTCAACGTAGTTTCTGAGAAGTCACGTTTTGTCCGTCATTTTGGCATCATGGACGGGTCTAAATACCCATGAGCCTCAGCCTCCGTTGCCACACAGAATTGTGACCTGAACCTGCAGCTTCACTCGGCTTTATGGAGCTTTATAGTGAGTTTCAGCTCGTTGTTTATCTGTCCGGCTGCAACTTTACTGTTCTGGTTGCCTCTCAGTCTCTCGTAGCGTCGCTTTCAGAGGATAAGCTGTAAAAGCTCAGCAGCAAACAGCAGACAGACACAGTCAGAGACCAGCTGGGGAACAAAGTGGAGCATTTAGCAGCTAAAGAGCCAGATGTTTCCCTCAGGAGGTGGTGGAGACCAAACCAGAGCTAACAGAGAGGAAAGACTGGACTCCATCAGGTGACACAAACACGACTCCACATGAAGGATCATGTTTCTCTGTAACTGCTGGAGGAGGAAATAAGCAGCTGTTTGCTAACAAGTTCAACATATCAACTTAAAAGGTTTTGATATGTCAGTGTTGTGTTCACAGCTTACTGCAGGTTTAAACACATGTATCCTGACAGATAAAAAGTGTCAATGGGTATAAGTGTTGCTGTCATGGACATGTTGAATTTTGAATGTTGCAGGTCACCTTTCAACGTGATTAAAGAGGTTTTTGTCATCGTAGTACTTGCCACTGAAAAGTAGGTGTTATGTCTGCTTATTTCTGTGCCTTTGCCTTGTTTTTCTGTCTGTATTTAAGCAACGCAAAGGTATAAATGCAGAGTGGGTTGGTGTCTGTCATTCAGAGACACCTGATGAGTGTCGAGCGAGCATAAATCAAGCTTCAGATTGGCAGTAATAGCGAGTCGCCTCACAGTTATCCTCTTGTATCTGCCCTTCAAATAACTACTGCTGCAACAGGACTGACTGAGAGACACTGACGACTGATGGGGGGGGGTCTGTCATATAAAAAAGATGAGAGACACACAAAGAGAGACAGACAGAAAGATGTGAAAAAGAGAACAAGAGACTTTCCGTACTCTTCGGCCTGTCAGATACATTCAGTGTCTGATGCAACACTGAGTAACCAAGGCTGTGTGTGTGTGTGTGTGTGTGTGTGTGTGTGTGAGCAGATCACATGTGCAAGTGACCCAGAGTGTGAAATATCATGGCCTCCTAACACACACACACACTGCCATCACTTTGCCCCCCCCCCCCCCCCCATTCGTTGCCCTCACTAAACAACCTGCCAGTGCTGTTGCTAGGTTACCATGAGGAGATGGTGGTGCGTGTGTGTGATGGGGCGGTGGGCTGGTGGTGGCGAGGTGGATAAATTTCCACTTTCTCGCTTTAACAGCTGTGATACCGACTCCAGAGTTTGGAGACTCAGTGTTGGGTTTTACAGTTTCATCCTCCAGTGCTGTGGTTCCCAGCCTAGGGGTCGGGGGCCCTTCAAGGGGACACCAGATAAATCAGAGGGGTTGCAAGTTAGCAAAGAAGAAGAAAATCTGTGTTTCTTTCTGTAAAATTCTGGATGGACTGACCTCTCCACTCTTTGGTGGAACTACAGACCTTCAAGGGCTTTTTATTCCACCAATAGGAACGCAGAAGTGATGTAAGCTGGCCGGCGGTTGTTATAGCAACGTCACTCACAACGTCACGCATAAGATATTTATATTTTGCTTTGATGAGTCAAAATGGCGTTGTATTTCCTCCGTCGCATATACGCTCAATAAGGCCTGGACTTCACTGTCGCTCCATTTGTCCGTGTTTAGGTCCATTTTTTAAAGCTACCTTTACGAGCTGTTAGAAGATGGCGGTTGCCAGTGCTACATTGGCTCATGTGTTTCGACCAATCACTGTACACTTACAAGCTACCTCTTGTGCTGGGAGAGTACCTGCTCTGAAGTGGGAGCTAAAAGAGTCCATCAAAACGGCGTCCTAAGACCTACGACCGTTCCCAGTTCTTAAAGTGTGAACACAATAAAAACTGTTTTTAGAACTACGAAAAAGTTAAGAAAACGCGTTATGTGTGAGACACAGGAGTTGACATTGCTGTATGTCAAGGTCTCTCAAGGCAAAAACGGTTGGGAACATCTGCTTTAGTCTGGTGCCTTGCTCAGGAGGACACCAGCTATGATGGGGGCTGGTGACGGGACAGTGGCTTCAGGCTTTAGCTCATAAGTAAAGCAGGTTACCCAACGATCGCAGGGTTGGCGGTTCGACTCCCCTCCCCCTGTAATGTCAAACTGTAAATATTTGGTTACAGGACAGTCAGACTCTGTGTTGGCTGAATTTGTGTTGATGCTCTTGGGAAAACTATTTCAGAATGACAGACTTTTCTCGTAATTATAAGGTACTAAAGTCATAACATCATTGATTGGTAGCTCTACAAACCACAACCTTAATATACTTCCTTAAAGTTAGTCACTGTAACGGAGAATACCTTAAATCTTCTTCACTTTTTGAGACCATCTTAAACAAAACAAAATAAAGGAAATAAGGTCATGTTTTCAGTAGTCAGTGCAGTAATGAACCGCCATCTCTGATGTTCTTTCTGCCACACGTCACCACAGCGAGAAGCTCATGGAAATAAAGGCAGGACTGTGGACTGAACCAGACATCCAGAGGTCTAAATTTGGAGCGTTTTAGGTCAAGCGTGGTAAAATAATGTCCCTTCACTGCAGAAATACTTTTTACACGGGCTTCAGACTGACTCAGCTTACACTAAAAAACAAACAGAGTGTGTGTCCTGGCATTTTCTGAACACAGAAACTGTGATTTGGCAGTAAATCAGCACAGATGGGAAACACTTATCTAATTACCTCATTAACTGTAACTATGTGACCATCAACAACAATCACATCCAGCTGTAATTTCCTTTCCCACCCGCTTCATGAATATTATTTTAATAGAGAGCCAATTGCCTTCATCAGGATACAACGATTTATATTTAAATAAGACAACCAATCACATATCAACAGTGGCACATTCACACAAATGTGGACGTTGATACGTTCAGCCGTGTGAGGTGATGTGGTTTTAGACCAATCAAGTTCCTGAATTGGCAGAGAGGTGAGGGGGTGTCTCATGCTGGATGTAGGTGACGCCATATTTGGTCCAGAAACAGGAGTGCATCTATAGGGAGGAACCCTAACCAGGTACAACACTGTGACAGCACAGAGAGATGGGATTTTAAAACATTTAAGAACTTAAATAAAACTATACTGTAGCTCTCCTCCAAAAACCCAAAGCAATTATTGTCGTTGCTTTGTCTTTGCACACACCTGATTGATCAGGGACATAAACACATACAGATCTCATCATCTGCAGGTAATTAAATATTGTCTTACACATCTGTCCTCGTCAACTTCAGCTGCAGCAGCCAGCAAGAATAAAGCTTTTATTATTACACAACACTGGAATGATCAACACTTCTTTAATTAGTATCTCAGGAAATGAATAGATGCATTTTATGAAAGGTGATTTTGTTAATTGACAAACAGAGAAGTGTCTGCAAGAGAAGTGTCTCGTTGTCATTCATATTAAAATTACACAACACACACACACACACACACACACACACACACACACACGTCAGCATCTTTCTCATTTTATCCCTTTTCTCTGTCTTTCAGGGTCGCCATGTCAAAACAGGCCAGCTTGCTGCCATCAAGGTCATGGACGTCACAGGAGTAAGTGACACACACACACACACACACACACGCACACATACCCCACACACACCTTGGGATTGACTGTACGATGCCTCACCAGACTCTGCTGGAGGGGTTTCTTCTTTGTCTGATTTCCCTCCAGTCAGTTTTTGACATTAGTGTGTGTGTGTGTGTGTGTGTGTGTGTGTGTGTGTGTGTTTTAGGATGAGGAGGAGGAGATTAAAGCCGAGATCAACATGTTAAAGAAGTACAGCCACCACAGGAACATCGCAACCTATTACGGAGCCTTCGTCAAGAAAAACCCTCCAGGAATGGATGACCAGCTGTGGGTACGTACACGTGTGTGTTAAAGACGGAAGAAATGGCACAACGTGGATGCAACTACTGTTGGTCGCAAGCTTTTTATGTGTCAATTTCCGCCTAAATTAATTTTGTAACAACTGAATTTCTACCATCTATGGTAATGAAACAGAACTCTCCACACAGCAGAGAGTTGATTTCTGCTTTTATATTCCTTAATAAGGGGCGTTAGCATGTTTGGGATTAATGTCATGTTGATTCTTTTGTTGGTTTTTGGTAGATTTCTTTGTGGGAAAAAGGCAATACAAACTCAAAAAGTGGATTTGCAGGGTTCGTACAAAGTCTTGAAAGTTTGGAAAATGCTTAACTTTAACTGTTGTGTTTTCAAGGTTAGTAATATGCTTTAATTTGAATATACTCCTTGAAAAATGCTTGATTTTCAACATGATAAAGGAAACCCTGGATTTAGTGTCAAGTTGCTCTTTAAATTGGTGCAAAACTATTTCCTGAATCCTGAAAATAGTTCATGTTAAGTAAATATCTACATGTTTTTAAAAAATCTAACTGTAGTATATTTTTTAATTAAAATCAATGAACAAAGTTCTTTCTAGCTGTTTTTTAATTTTAAAACAGATTCTGGCCCAAACCATTAAGCAACCAAACAGAGGACAAAATGTTCCAATGGAGGTTCACTCGAGACAGATTAGATCAATAGATTAGATCAATGGAGTCCATCCAAGAGGCTGTAATTTCAAAATAGTGTAGAAGTAATAGTGTAGATAATCTGTATGATAACATTGTGTGTGTGTGTGTGTGTGTGTGTGTGTGTGTGTGTAGCTGGTGATGGAGTTCTGTGGCGCCGGCTCGGTGACGGATCTCATCAAAAACACCAAAGGGAACACTCTGAAGGAGGAGTGGATCGCCTACATCTGCAGAGAAATCCTCCGGGTGAGAGGACGAACCCAAACTGAAATCACCGCCAGCTGCTGAAAACATCTTCTCTTAAAAATGTTTGGTGGAAGAATTTTGGTGCAAACAACCTGAGAAACAACCCTTATTTTGATATTGTGAAATATTTCTTATTTTCTTTTCTGCTGCAGGGACCCAGGCTGCTCGCAAAACAATTTATCTCCTATAGTTTTAATAAAAACATGATGAGGACATATGTGCTCTTTAAATTAACCATAGAGGGATACTGAGGAGCCATTGTATTGATTTTTATCAGATATTAGATCTTAGAAGAATAATCAACAAGCCTGTAGAGTTCACCATCATCGTTTTTACTGTTACATGTATGTAAAAATAACATTTTGGGGAAATAAATAAGGGGAAAATGCAAAGTGAAAATAATACAGAAATAAATACAGAAATATCAATTTATTTCACATTTTATCAATTAATTAATGCCTACATTTATTTTTAATATTTTTGGTGCATTTAATGGTATATTCATTACTTTATTGAGTCATTTATTCATTTATTTTTGATTATGGCAGTTACGGTCCTCCATATACATGTAGATATCCATCATAGTAAACTTTTAAAATGACATTACATTCAACTTGATGAATATTAGGGATTATCAGTAATATCTAGTTAACAGTAGTAGTTATACACCTGGGGGGATAAAATTTTGACGATTGTTGAAGAAACTAGCTTAAATTAAATGAAAAAAATTATAGACAATATTTTAATCCTTTTCTAATCTTAGATTCACTGGGCTTTAAGACTTGAATGTTTTGAATTGTTTTGGCCTCAAAAAGCAGAACAAATCAAAATAATAATCAGTATGTTGATGAAAGGAAACCATGTTGTCTATCATAGTGAATCCTCTATAACAGGAAGCATCTGTTTCTCTGTCTGCAGGGTCTGACCCATCTCCACCAGCACAAGGTCATCCACAGAGATATCAAGGGCCAGAATGTGCTGCTGACGGAGAACGCAGAGGTTAAACTGGGTGAGAGGGCACACACACACACACACACACACACACACACACACACACACACACACACTGTCTGCTGGTGCTGAGTGAACTGTACGCAGCTAACACTGTTTGACGATCATAAACGACAGATTTTCACAAATGAAAGAAGTGTAACTCGATACATTAACATATAATAACATTGCTTACCATTCAAGCCTTTAATTCTGTATGTGTGTGTGTGTGTGTGTGTGTTTGCAGTGGACTTTGGTGTGAGTGCTCAGCTGGATCGTACGGTGGGACGGAGGAACACGTTTATCGGGACGCCGTACTGGATGGCCCCAGAGGTCATCGCCTGTGACGAGAACCCCGACGCCACGTATGACTTCAAGGTAAATCTGTGTGTGTGTGTGTGTGTGTGTGTGTGTGTTTACCACATGTAGACCAGACACTGTTTACTTCATCTTACTGCCACTACATGTTGGAGGCAAATATTCTACTTTTTATTCCACTACATTTATTCGACAGCTTTAGTCAGTAGTTACTTTGTAGATTCAGATTATTAATACAAAATATGAATAATAAACTAATAAATTATGATATATTATTATAGGCTAAGCTACCCAGCAGTATATAAAGTAGTTAAAAGTAGCTCCACCTTTACCAGCTCCTCTCCTTGTCTGGTTATGTCTCCAACATTAAAGTGATGAACCAATAATATAATATATATTATTCTGCATAATGAGTACTTTTACTTTTGGTACCTTAAGTATTTTCTGATGCTACTTTTAATTAAGAGTTTGAATGCAGGACTTTTACTTGCAACAGAGTATTTTTACATGGTAGTAATGCTGCTTTTACTTTAGTAAAAGATCTGAATACTTCGTCCACCACTGATGTGATATTGAAAAGTTTCTGGAAGCTCTGAGTTCTCTTGTTGTAGTATATGTGGATGCTTGCAGTTTTGAATTGATTTGTTTGTTGTCTAACCTTTCCTTGTTCCCAGCATGCCATTGTATCGCAACAAACACCACAAAATAATGAACCATTTATGAAAAGTTAAACCACCTGATCGCTGAGCATGTCGTGCAGCCAGACAATCAAAACAATGAGCTAAAAGAGGCTGAAAGCTGCATAGAGCTGCACAGTTGATATTGATTTTCACTCTTTGGCTCTAATGTTAATATCACAAAAATGGATAAATGTAGGTTTAAGTGTTGCCTTCTCCTTTAGCCACATGCTCTGTTACAGCCGGCCTCAGTTAATCACTGGACAACAATACGCAGTCATTTGTAATTTCTAGAAATTTAAACATTTGCACTAAATAACTAATTAAAGGAATATAATGTCAGAGAGTTTTCTGTCAACAGTGAAAACAATCAGCATCTGGAAGAAAATACAGTTTTTGTCTTAGATTGCCTTTGTCATCGATCACAGAGCCAAAATAAATGTGTGTAGCTGTGAACAAGTAACACCAGCTGACCTTGAAAATGTTGGAGAAGGTTCAGGGATCATTGCTGTTGTTTTTTTTGGAGAGATTTAATCAGTGATCATCGCCACACGACTGCACAAACCATCAAGCACTGAAACAAGGACTGAAAACACAGAATCTGCAGTCATTACTGTACCGTGAAGGATGTGCAGTAATGGGGGCAGGACGAATCCCTGTGGCGAGCCAGCGGAGGATGAGCACTGCTCTGTTAAGACACCATTAACTCCGACCCTCCGGGGCTTCACGTGTCGAGAAACCCTCAGCTCATCTAACAATGTCAACTTTAAACAGCAGCTTGGCGGCTAAAATATACAGATAAAGTGTGTGAAAAACAGATAAAATGTTAGCACGAAGAGATCTAGAGTAGCAGTGGCAGATGGGCAATTTTTGTGTCTGTATTTTTATCACTTTTATCACAAGTACACTGACCAGCGGACCAAAAACATGATGTGTTAAGTCGATAACAGGTTTTTAGGATGTGAACGTTTTCAGCTTTCTCTCTGTCTCTGCAGAGTGATCTGTGGTCGCTCGGCATCACAGCCATAGAGATGGCAGAGGGAGCACCACGTAAGTGTGAACGTTAACTATTATGAGTGGACACAGAGTACAGTTTGTCTCTGAGCTAAAAGTCTGAATCCATCTCTGTTTTCTCCTTTTTCCTCCTTATGTTTCCTTTCTTTCCTTTTTCTCTTCCGGTCTTGTCTCCTCCTCTCCTGTCCTTTCTGTTTACTTTCATTTCCTCTTTTATCACCTCCTCTCCTGTCCTTTCTGTTTACTTTCATTTCCTCTTTTATCACCTCCTCTCGTCTGTTTCCTTTCCTCTTGTCTTGTCCTCGTTCCTCTTCTGTCCTTTCCTTTTCTTTCCTCTCCTTACTTTTCTGATTTCTTCTTGTCTCGTCTTCTTTGTTTTTATTTTTGCCTCCCTTCATTTTATTTCTTCTCTTTTCTTTTCCTCCTTTCCTTTCCTTTTGTCTCCTCTCCTCTCATCCTTTGCCCTTTTGTTTCCTTTCCTTTCCTCTCTTCTTGCATAATCTCCTATCCCCTTCTTTCCTTTCCTCTTGTCTTGTCTTGTCTCCTCCTTTCCTTTTCTTCTCCTTTTCGTTCCTCTCCTTGTCTGGTTATGTCTCCTTCTGTTTCATTTCTTTCCCTTACTGTCTTTCCTCTCCTGTCCTTATTTCCTTTCTTTTCGTCTCCTCTCCTCTCCTCTCCTCTTCTTTCTTCTCCTCTCCTCTGCTCTCCCCTCCTCTTTTCTCCTCCCCTCTCGTCTCCTCTCCTCTCCTCTGTCTTCTGTTCTCCTTTCTCTCCTCCTCAGCTCTGTGTGACATGCATCCAATGAGAGCGCTCTTCCTCATCCCCAGAAATCCCGCCCCCAGACTCAAGTCTAAGAAGTGGTGAGTCACTTTGTGCTTAAATACACACACACACACATAATCAAGCAGCCGCACACACAGACAGATATTTCCTCTGCACCTGCTCTGTGGTTATTATCTAGTGTCAGCATCACATTATGCCTCCTCGGCAGCATCACATTCAGCACTAATCTTATTTCAAACTCAACCTCACACTCCTTCTGTGTAAAGATGCAGTTCAAGGGTTTAAGAACCTTTAACCTAGTTTAACATGGAAAAACTGATTTTTCTGGCATGAAACTGATTTTTTAAAGTTTCTTTAAGTTGTGTGTCTTTAAAAGACATTAAAGAGACAAGTTTAATAATATTTTTTGTATTTCCATCTTCCTTTAAAATTAGATCTTTGTCTCAAATAGCCATCCCTGATAAAATAAACCTTACATGTATGCTGCCCATCTTTAAGTATCTTCACACATCATGGAAAATGCTTAATTTTAACTTTTATGTTTTCAAGGTCAGGGATATGCTTTAATTTGAATATACTCCTTGTAAAATCATTGATTTTCAACATGACAAAGGAAAGTTATTTACCTGTGTTCACTCATCATTCACAGCTAGTTAAATCCTCTGTCTCTGCTTCAAGAGTCTGGAAATGTTTGGTTTACGTACCATGAAAGTGCTTGAAAAGTGCTTGAATTTTACTCTAAAAAAGCTGTACGAACCCTGAAAATAATAGTTAAAGTGTTGCTCTAAAGGTTAAGAAAATTCTACCACCCTTTGAGTTATGAACGCTTTTAAAGCGCACCTTAACAACAGCTGGGAGTTTTGTTTTTGCCGACCTCCAGTGGTTTAACTCCTCACCTTGCTGCAGTGATGTGGAAGTGTACTCCAGGATGTGTCAGTACACCGTGACATCACTGCAGGTTGTGGTTACAGGTGCAACACACACAGGGAGGGCAGTGTAACACAGCTTTGTAGCCTGGTATTAGGTTCCTCTTTAAAATCATCAAATCAAATCAGTCATGCATTTAACTGTGTGTGTGTGTGTGTGTGTGTGTGTGTGTGTGTGTGTGTGTGTCCAGGTCGAAGAAGTTCCAGTCGTTCATAGACAGCTGTCTGGTGAAGAGCCACAGTCAGAGGCCGAGCACCGAGCAGCTCCTCAAACACCCGTTCATCAGGGACCTTCCCAACGAGCGGCAGGTCCGCATCCAGCTGAAGGACCACATCGACCGCACCAAGAAGAGGAGGGGGGAGAGGGGTGAGGCTGCACCCCCACTGACTCACCTCACAGCTGCACACAGCTGCATGAAGGGTCCGCTGGTTCAAACTATGTGAATGCTATTATGCTGACCTGAAGTCTGTGTTTCCTCCAGATGAGACAGAATACGAGTACAGTGGCAGCGAGGAGGAGGATGAAGAGAGGGACGTTGGAGAGCCCAGGTACGAGTACTACTACTCATAGTACTGCCAGTACTACTGCTACTAGCACTTATGATATTACTGCTACTTCTGCTGCTACTGCTCTTAGTTACTATTTCTGCTTGGTTATTACTAGCACTTCTAATACTACAACTGCTACTGCTACTACTAGTACAAGCACTACTAGCACTTTTAATACTACTACTACCGCTACTGTTACTGCTACTACTAGTGATTCTACTGATACTACGTCTGCTGTGCCGTTACTATGCTGCTACAACTGCTGCTACTGTACTATTACTACTGTTACTGCTAGTACCGCTACTGCTACTACTGCTGCTACTACTGGTACTGACACTAATAATACCTCTACTGTTATTACTACTTTTACTGCTGTTACTGCAACTCTTACTACCATTACTGTCACTGATACTACTCCTACTACTACTAACACTACTTCAACTGCTACCACTGCTATTACTATAACTTTTTATTAAAACGTTGCATTTGGATTTAATTTATCCGTATGTTTATCATGTAGGATTTAAAGGAAATGATTAAAGGTTTATGTTATTGATAACCTCCATTACATTATTAATGAATTAAATAAAGAACGCTGACACCAGCAACTGTCTACTTATCTAATTGTCATGATCGGTTCTCCTCTAGTTCCATCATCAACATTCCCGGGGAGTCCACCCTGAGGCGGGACTTCCTGCGCCTCCAGTTAGCGAATAAGGAGCGGTCGGAGCTGATCCGGCGTCAGCAGCTGGAGCAGCAGCAGAACGAGGAGCACAAGCGCCAACTACTGGCTGAGAGACAGAAACGCATCGAGGAGCAGAAAGAACAGAGGCGACGGCTGGAGGAGGTAGATTTTACTTTAGTTTGTCCATCTGCTGCAGTATAACAGACACCAACAATACGTTTTAATACACTGGACGACCAAGGTACCCTTGCATACAGACAGTTAACAATACATGGCAGTGTTAATCACTCAGTCAACATACTCAGGTGAGCTTAAAAGAGGTCAGCTGGGAATTTAAAAAAAAAGGTGTTTCAGCAAAGGGAAACTATAGACCACCATAATGCAGAATTTCCATCTGGTTTGCAAACCTGCACCAGTGTCACTGCAGTAAGAGCCTGTCATCTGCAGCTCACCAGCTCATCGTGGCTGATTTTTCTTCTACCAATGTTTAAAACTGTGATCGCTTGACAAGAAAGCAAAAAAAAAAAGTCCAAATCTTGAAGTAGACACTATTCTTTTGACAAAGTAATAACATGCTGTTGCTAGCCTCTGTGAAAAAGACTGCACTTCCTGTAGAAGCTGATAAGAAACTTCTAGTTAACGTCAACATGCTGATGCTCGAGTTATTGTTTATGTTGAGATTGTGACATAAAAAGCAGCGAAAAACTTGGCGCCGCTGTTGTCACGGTGGTTTATTTAGAATCTGCTGTTGACCTTGCTTCATATCCTGACATACTGCCCCCACAGTGCTTCGGCTTAATTGCATCTTGTGTGCGTGTAGTGTTAAGCTCTGAGGGCGCCCACGTGTAGTCATCATGTATGAACGCAAACGTGGCTCTTAGCAAGAATATCAGCGCTCTAAAGCCTGGTGTACCAGGCTGTGGAACAGGTGCACAGAAACCAAATATTAAAATATTTAGAAAGATAAGAGACACCTGAAAAAGAGCAGATAACAAACTGATGGAGATGGAGAGTTAACCTAAACCTCTGAAGCACCTTAAAGTCAAGTGTGATAAATGAGAACGCCTGTCTGCCTGTTTTAGCCTGTGGCTGTTTTCACCTTTGAAAAACATCTCAGCTTTGATTATAAAACGACGTGTCTTCCATGCAAAACCTGTGATGTTTGCACCTTAGTTTATTCAAATGCCAGGGAAACACACCTGATGTGCACACACACACACACACACACACACACACACACACACACACAGAGCTGAAGCGCTGTTGTGTAAAATCTTCTCCACCTACAGCAACAGCGTCGCGAGCGAGAGATGAGGAAGCAGCAGGAGCGAGAACAGAGGAGGAGGTACGAAGAGATGGAGCAGCTCCGCCGAGAGGAGGAGAGGAGGCACGCAGAGAGAGAACAGGTAGGAACACACCTGAGCAGCAGACGTTACATCACAGGTGTCATCCGGAGGGGTGTGGCTTCTCGCTCAGCTCACTTCATCCACATTCACGTTCGAGTTATTCCTTCTCTCTCTCCTTGTATGATACAGAAAATCAGTTTAGTGTGACTTTACTTTCCATCAAACATATTTACCTCAGAGTGGAAGATAAATCTGAGGAGTCACGAGATGATTAACAAGATGGGAGAGCAGAAAAACATAATTCTGCTATCTAAGCTTTTTAATCTCATAAATTACTGGATAATCGTATCTCTTCAGGCCCCTGAAAAGTATTGAAATAAAACAATCTGAGACAGAAAAATCCCTATTTTCCCTCACATCCACAACCAGTGTCAAAGAGTAGCAGGTAGACATGACCTCATTTCAAGCTTAAAATGAAGGAATGACTTCATCCTCTTGTCACAGGTTGTGTATGTCTGCAGTATGAGTGATTTTCTGCTTCTCATCTTGTTTAATTTGAGTCACTTTTAAGGTCTGAAGAGATTAAATTATCTGAAGATTAGAAAGAAGACGCATCACTTCGTGTTGTGACCCCCAGATTGTGAATCCATACATATTTAAGCTATTAATGAAATTAAGCTATTAAAAATACAGAAATATAAGACCAGCTGTTTCTTCAAATTCAGACTACATTTCCCATAAGCCCCTGTAATGACCATTTATCAGTCTTTGCTACCACAACACTCATTTTCTGCCAGACTTCCACAGATAATCTCTCTGTTTTTGCTCGGTCCACAGACCTTAATGTGGTATTGATTGATTGGTTTTTGGTCTGTGTTACAAGCAATAATTCATCCATAAAAACACGACAATAGCACCTCATCTGGTCCAGTGAAAACTGTGATGTCAGTGGGTGGAAATGCTGCACGTAGCACCTTTTTTTAAAATGTCAAGATCCACTGGATTATTAATAATATGTCCAGCTGACCAAGCAAACACTTATTACAATATGATTTCAATTTTAAAGTAATTGGTGCCTGATGGATCATGTTTTTAAATGCAGTCAAAGTGTGTGGTGCAGTTGGATTTAAGGTTCTTATAATTACGAAGAGAGAACTGGAGAAAGATGTGCAGAATCTCAGATGCAGCGACACCACATATCCGAAATCACAGTGTAACAGAGGAGGCAGGAGGCTTCGCAAAGGACTGCATGACTAACGGTTAACTTCTCCTGCAGTGCAACGCTCCCTTCACGCTTTACTTTTCAGACATACATTTCTACATCTTGCACAGCTGATTTCACACTGATCTTTAACTTCATCCCTCCAGTAATAAGCATGTCCTCCTGTTCTACTAATTACAGCCCCCTTCTCTCTTTTAATCTCTCCTCGTCTATTTCGGTCTAAATCTCTACTTTCACACCTCTACAATAAATCTTCTTTTCTCCGTCCTCCTCTTTCATTTTCTTTTCTGCTACTTCCTGCTCTGCTGACGTCACTGGTTGCCTGGGCTCCGGTTTGCTTCTCGCCTGCCTTGGTGCTCTCTGATTGGCCGCGTCTCATGCCTGCCCGGGTGCTGATTGGTTAGGAGTACATCCGTAGACAGCTGGAGGAGGAACAGAGGCAGCTGGAGATCCTGCAGCAGCAGCTCCTGCAGGAGCAGGCCTTACTGCTGGTAACATCACACACAAACACACAGACAAACACAGACTAATTAATGGGACAGAACAACTTCCCTGAGTCCTCGTGTTTAAGACAACAATGACAAAAGTTTCCATGACAACGGCTCAAAGGTTGGTGACCATGGAAACAGCACGGGTATCAGGACTTGAAGGACGTGGCGCTGGTTCCATGTCAGCCCGTTTGTTATTTACTCACAGGAATCGTGACGTGGCGAAGGCAGTCAATACTCGATCAATACTGAGGCCGGACAGAATCACACATCAGCTCATGTGTTTGTTTGTTTTTTTCTCTAGAAAAAAGTTAACAAATATCAAATCAATAAATTCACACAGCGGCAGACGTGTCAGTCGATAGCAGACGGTCCTGAAATTACTCTTTATTCAGCTTCATTGTTCATGATGATGTCATCAGTGACATCAGAGCCAGAGTCCCAAAACAACTGCAACTGAGTACAAATTCAAGGTACTTGTACTTTACTTGAGTATTTCCATTTTATGCAACTTTCTACTTTTACTCCACCACACCTCAGAGGCAAATATAGTATTTTTTACTTTACTACATTTGTCTGACAGCTTTAGTTACTTTTCAGATGACAGTTTTTCATCTTCTTTCTGTCCAGTGAAAACCACGTATCTCCAGATGTTTCTGATAAACTGAAGGATGAAGAGTTCCTTCATGTGTTGAGAAGATCCTCCTCCTTCTTCAGCTAAATAAACTCTTTAAACTCTCCTTGGATCAGCTGGAAAATACATCATCACAAAGCTGAAAACAGGGCTGTTTTTCTGAGCTCATGAAAAGTTTTTAGAGATACGTGGTTCTCACAGGACAGCGATTCTACAAACACATGATGATCTTATAGACCATGATGCATTGCTGTATATTAAACCAGCCAACAGTATATAAAGGAGTTCAAATGAGCTCAACCTGAAACATCTACAGCAGTAAAATGCAACATCCACATTAATGCAGCAGAAACATCAACACTTTTACTGCGTCAGTACTTTTACTTTTCATACTTTAAGTACATTTAGCTGATAATACTTACATACTTTTACTTAAGTAAGGTTTTTGCAGGACTTTTACTTGTAGTGGAGTATTTTCACAGTGTGGTATTAGTACTTTTACTTAAGTAAAGGATCTGAATACTTGGGCTTCATCCAGCAGCAGTTTTCTGACCCGTCAGCTGCTGCAGAGTTTCACACACAGCTCAGATAAATGCCAGACCTCTGACCCGACCAGACGGTGAGAGAAACATGCAAAGACAGTCTTAAACTGAGCTTCCAGGCTGATCAGTCGAAAACTTCTCATAACACTTAATATAAACAGATCCCTGTAAAATAATATGAGGTTGCAGATATATACATGAACACCAGATGCCATTTTGTATTAAATATTGAATGGCCTGTCACTTTCTGCCTGCTGTCAGTATGATGAAACCTCCTGTCAGACTGCAGTCTCGACATCTTTTTGTATGTTTCCCTCAGTAATTGATTTTTCTGTCTTGGCTTTATCAATAAATTATTATTTAAAGGCAGTAAGTTTCTGCACCACTGAATCAGTGCAGTGGGTCACGCTGCCAACGCTAAAAGCATTTCATCAGTCTGGTTACGATTTAGTGTCTGAATCATGTCTCAGTTTCATCAGTTTCCCTTTATTAGTGAGGAGTCTTTATGTCTGAAACATTGAAAGTAAAGCTAAAATGTTTTCTTCTCCAGAATAGATGTGTGGCCTTTGGGAACAATAATCTTTGTCTATAAACTTTTATGTAATAAAACGGACAAGGTGACGTCAAAGAGCTGCAACACAGTTTTCCTTAAAGGGACACACAGATCATAAACTGTGTATTTCTTCTGGAAAACTGCGCTAACTAGTGTTTATCGGGCAGTATTTGAAACATAGACGTGATTCTGTGGATTTAAGATGGCTGCATTAAGATGAAATGTTATATCAGCACCCAAAATGTGCTTCACTTTCATGGCAAAGGTCAGTTATAGAGTCTGTCACCCCCGTTTACCCGTTGTCCTTCCTCTGTTCTGTTTGATGTGCAGGAGTACAAGAGGAAGCAGATCGAGGAGCAGCGGCAGGCCGAGCGGCTGCAGAGGCAGCTGCAGCAGGAGCGAGCGTACCTGGTGTCGCTGCAGCAGCAGCAGCAGCAGGAGCCGCCGCGACCGCCGCAGGACAAGAAGCAGCTGTACCACTACAAAGACCAGGCGCCCAGCAGCAACGACAAGCCCGCCTGGGCCAAAGAGGTAGTCTGCACAGCCTGAGACACACATAACATGCAAGGAGACAAAATAACTTTTTATTTTGCACTTCAGAAACGTCTCTTCTTTACACTTCACTGCACACAAAAATTGAGCCCTGAAAACCTAATTTTCTTAAAACAAGGGAAAAAAGATGAGTCATTTTTCTTGATCTCAGCGTGGTGATGTTTCTGGTTTTAAAACACTTTTAGAAGATATTCTTGAGACAAACTGATTTGTTTTGGACGGATTTAAACAGCTTGAAATAAACTCACTGAAATGCAGAAATAATTCAGATTTAATACTCATATATAGATATAAAAATGACTTGATCGGGTGAGGATTTGTGTGCAGATTGTAAATTGTTCAAATTATTATTGCAATTATTTACAAGCTAATTTGATTTGCAATTAGGCATAAAAACAAGGAATATAACAATAAACCAAATAAGCGGAATATTAAGAGTCTTAAACGAAGATATATCTAAAATTAAGAAAATAAAGAATATAAATGTACATAATGATCTTTTAATCACATTTTAAATTTTAGTTCTTGTAGAAACAAGTTAAAAAAGACTCCAGGTGGGAGAACAAACATGGAATCTCAACTTAATGCAAATTGTTTTCCACTTTTTTGAAGAAAAAAAGAAAGAAATGAGGGTTGTGTATTTTTTCCGCACACACACGCAAGGCAGCTCTGCTAACATCTACAGGTGTGTGCGCAGACACTCAGGTGAACCTTTGTAAACACAGACAAAAGACAGGTTTGCATGTCAGAACAAGACGACACTCACAGAGCAGCTCACAGGTAACACAACACTCGTACGCAAACAGCTGTTGGAGAAGCTGAGTAAAGTTTTCATTCATAAGAACACAAACACACCCTGATTAGTTGGTGTAAGAGGCTGGTTCCTGCAGGTCCACAGTGTGTGTGTTTATGTTGTCTCTGCAGGGATCATCTGACCTTCACCTGCACAGGAGTCTGTCTCACCTGGATGATGCTTGAAATGACCACTTTCTGATTTGTTTTTTTTTAGGTGCAACAACGGGAGGATAATTTATGTGCTGTGAAATTCATCTTGTGTGTTTTATGTGGTACTTTTGTCAAATGCAGAGTTTCATTACAAAAATGATATTTATCTCATCAGTGACTCTTGTGAGGTAATAAACCACCTTAAGGCCTTTGCTCATCAATAGTTATGTTTCTGAGAATAGAATCACATAATGTGGTGATAAATTATGTTGAAAAACAGAATTAAATAAAGTATAAAAGTAGCTTCTTTGGACTTAACAAAGCATTTTGGAATGAAACTCTTTTAGGTCTTATTTGTTTGTATGTAAACTTTACATTTGCATTACAAATCCTCTTGCAGTCACATCGTGGAAGTTCACTTCTGAATTGGCTGAAAGAAGTTGTTTTTTGGCTGTAAATTAGTTTACACAAGGTACAGTTAAAGGGGACAAAGGTTAAATGTCTAATGAGATATTTTTCCAAATTTAGGTTACTGTGAGGACACTGTTGGTGTTTTGGCGACAGTTTTTATCTGGAAAACGCTGCAGGCTAACCCACATTTCCAGTTGCAATCTTTTTTTGGGTCGAGGAACAAAGACACATCTTGTAAAATGTCTTTTTCACTGGAGGCAAAATATTTAGCACCAAAACATTAGAAGAGTTAGCTAGCACGCTACATTATTTAACACAAACTCAGTCAGACTTATTAGTTTTCCAGTCAAAAACCGACTGAAGTGATTTATGTTTTAAACAGAAATGTTGTCAGCGGATCTGTGAACCTCCAGTATGGCTGCGAGAGGGCGTGTTTCATCACCTGAACACCATGTTCATGTATCTTCTTGTAAACACTCGCCTCGCTCTCCAGGTGATGCGTCGAGCTCAGAGCAACTCGCCACGTATCCCTCCCAAGAAATACCACTCCTTCAAGGAGCCGCGAGACGTCAACCTCGACGACCTCCTCTCACTCCCCGGTTACAAACCCCCTCGCCCCCGCCCGCCTTCCTACCCCGCCCACGTCAGTCCCACCAGGGAGAACCTCCACGTGCCTCGAATCCGTGTCACCTGTGTACCTGAGTCCTCTCAGCCAGTGATGCGCCGGCAGAGCCCCGAGAGGAGCCCCGACTCCAGGGGCCGGAGCCCCGGCCGCCGGGTCAGTCGGAGGATCACCAGACTCTTTACTCCTCATCGTCTCCCTCTCCTTTTCGACCCTGCAGTCTGTCCAGGCTGACGTACTAACCCTGGCCGGTGGAATGATTTCCCTTTAAGCACTCTTTTCAATTTTAATTTCTCTAACCAGGTGGACTCGCACGCATTAACTCTGGGCTGGCGGCAGACATGATAACGTGGACTCTCACCCCTTCATCACACTGTTTCTCACAGGGATCTTTTGATTAATTTCCTCTTTGATTGGTGCTGTTGGTGCTTCCAGCCAGTTTATCTCCACAGCTGACACTCACTCCCACTTCTTGTATAATAGCACTGAATCACATTAGGCTTCTTTTACTGGAAGCTGAACAACACTTAGAATCCACAGCAACACTAAGAAGCCTCTGTGAGGCTGTACATTAGCATTTATTCAGCTAAATGCTAGCGTTACAGTGACAGTTAACATGCAGGTATAATGTTTCCAGCGTCTTAGTTTTCGCATGCTAACACTTGCTAATAACAAAAACTAAACCAAAGCATCCACAAATGAAAAGTTTGACCGGATGATACCACAATACTGCTTCTTCTTCTTCTCCTCTTTGAATCTTTTGTCATGTTTCCTCCTCCTCACTTTAACGTTTAATCTTCTCTTAATCGCCTCGATGTTTAACCTTCACTTTCCATTTTACAGGTCACTGACACCGCCTGGGTGTTGCAGGTTGATCTGCAGTCTTGTGGGATCCTTCCTCATCTTTTTCTGCAGTGGCTCTCAACCTGGTGGTTTCACTACCGTAATTATAAGATAAAATAAGCAATAACAGTAATTTCTTGTAAAGTTAAGAAGATTTACTTGGTCTGGGCTTCTTCTAATGATGAATCAGATCCAAACAGGTTGAGAGCTGCCATTTTATTGCATGTTGGGGGGGTACTAACCTCAACAACTCAAACTAACATCAGCTTAATCTTTCAGGCTTTGTTTATGTTCATTTACTGATCAGGATTAAATTCCAGGTTGTTAGAGTTTCTCCTTTTTCTGCCTTTCTGTCTTTTATTACATTTATTTGTCCTTTCTCTGATGTCGAATGTGTTTTAGCGTTTAACCTTTGACTGAGTTTAAAGTCCCCACATGTTCTGCTAAACGTAAGTAAAGTAACACCAGTGTGTGTAGAAAATGCAGGTCATATGCTCCATATTTGAACTCTACTGGTTTTCTTATCACCATAAATCAAGGCCAAAAGCACACACTCACATGCCAACACCCCTCCCCAGTGTACACACACACACATCTAGGGCAGATCTCCAGGCCTGCCCTCTGGTGGCAGCTGGTGGACTGATGTAGGGCAGCTGCAGCTATATCAGTCTCTCCCCCTCTGGACACACACACATGGAAACACACACTCTGTGCAGATAGGTCTACCCTCACCTCAGCCTCCCAGGATTTCCCTCGAAGCTTCAGAGGAAGAAATATTTCCATCACACACACTGAACAATGTTCCACTCTAAAAACAGATGAACACCGTTTAGCAGAAACACGCTCCTCTGAGAGAATGAAAGTACAACCCAGTAAGGAGTGAAGGAGACGTTTCACAGGCGTTTCCAGATTCATAACACTGTTAAAACTGCTTTTGTAAATTATTGACTACAGTCATGACTCCGTGAACCTCTCACTCACTAGCTTGTAACCATTAAGACCTTTACTACAAAGGACCAACTAATGAGTCTGCCTTTTCTACTCTGTCAGTAGCACTTTAACTGATTTCCTCTGACTCTGTCTTCTTAGTTTAAAATCCCTCGGATTAAAATAAACCTCTGTTAAATTATTATAACTTTCCTTCTCCAACTGCCTGGCGTTATCAGGTAGTTGATATGGTTGTCAACCAGCAACAATTATAATATCCACCCAGTGAGTATCTATAAAGTATAAAAAGGAGTCAGATGTTGTGGTTAAACTGTTAAAATGAGTTAAATGTGGTTGGAAAGTGATTTTTTTTAGTAATCCAGTTTAGATATAAAGCTTTTCTTGCAGTGTTTAAAAATGGAGGCGACAAACTTTGACCACCTTTGCTCAGATCATACAAATGAACACACAAATCAAAGAGCAGAGGCTCTATTTCACACAGTAAATGGCATATATTTAATCAGTGTGGCCGTCATCTAGTAAGTACAGATGCATCAGGACCTGGGTGGTTTACCAGAACAAAGGGAGGAGCGGGATACAACATGCTCTCCTGAGGTTGCTACCAGCCAGGAGCAAAACTTCTGTATTTCCATGTGAAGCAGCAGGTCCTAGCTACCTGTTATACCTGAGATATTGTCAGTGGAAGGCTGTTGAAACAACAATTATATGTAACTCAGACATTTAAAAACAAACTAAATTTTACCCAGGTTTATTCTAGATGTCTTTTGACCCGCAAATTACAAAAAACAAACTTCCTGGGCTCTGATCTGGAAAACTGTCGGCTATCAAACTTCTCAGAAACAAAACACATTATGGAATTCAGCTAAAGGTGTAAAAGTTACCGTAGACTTTTAACTTAACTATTTTATCATTTCTAACATGAAAAGCAGAGAGGAGGAAATTGAGTTCAATCGTAAAACATTATAAAAAGTGTATTTAATTCTGCACAACAGAAAACAGATTTCTTCCATATAGTGCCGGCAGAGTGTAGGACAAATCACTGAGTTTAAATCTCACCGAAAATTATTCTTTATCTGTGCATGAGATACAGGAGTTTTTGGGAGTGAACGTCACATCCAGCTCATCAAGCATGAAGCAAAAAACTCTTATCTCACGCAGAAGTAAAGAATAACTTTAACAGGAATTAAATCTTTCTTATACGCTTTCATTTAAAGTCTAGAAATCCAACATCTGGATAAACTGAACTCATCAGACGACAGATGAAATCAAACACGTTCATGAAAACAGCACAGCAGTTTGTGATAAATAGAATTAAACGCACACCTCACTGCATGCTGTGAGTGACTGTGGTCTGTGTGTGTGTGTGTGTGTGTGTCAGGTGGAGGAGCATTATAAGATGAACAGACAGACTTCTCCTGCATTGCAGCATAAAGTCTCCAACCGGATCTCGGACCCATCGCTGCCGCCCCGCTCCGAGTCCTTCAGCAGCGGGGGCATCCAGCAGGCCCGGACCCCGCCGATGCACCGCTCCGTCGAACCACAGGTGTGTGTCCTACGTCTTGTATGTGTGTGAGTGTGTTAGCATGTGACATAAACTTCCTACCTTCAGGGTGCGATCACACTTGGTGGTTGGTTTCTTTGGTCTGGGTGAAAGTAGAAAAGGTGAGTTTGTTGCAATTTTCCGATCCTGACCTCCAAGTTTGAGGCCATGGTACTCTGGTACTGGTACATATGAAGGAGTTCTAGTATCTGTGGGCCTTGTTCACAAGTGACAGTAAGGTGGAGCGTGGGATCGGCATGTCAGCAGTAATGCAGATACTGTACGGGACTCTTGTGGTGAAAAGGGAGCTGATCCTGAAGGCGAAGCTCTGCCACCGATTCGGCTTCGATTTTTATGGAGATCATCTCAACACAGAGCTACTGAGAGACTGCTGGTGATTTTAGGATAGCAGCTCTACTTTTTCCAGATGATGTAGCTCTGTTGGCTTCATCTGACCTGAACGTGAAGCAGCAGAGATGAAAGATGAAGCACCACCAAGTCTGAGCTTGTGGCACTCTAAAAAACAGTAGAGTGCCCTCTTCAGTTTGGGAGGACGTTTCTGGCCCAGGCGAAGGAGTTAACATGTCTGGAGAGCATCTCTAATGAGGGTAAGGTGAAGGTGGAGATTCTGGAGCAGTGCTGGAGACGATGCAGGTGTTGTACCAGACCAAGCTTTTGATTTTCCAGTGAATCTCATTGCCCTGTGGTTTTCACCTGGCTGCAGTGAACTGAGGAGGCAGCTGGGTGTAGGGTGGCAGGGTGGAGGTGTTTTGGCGGGACCTCTTATGGGCCTCTGAAAGGAGCTGCTGAACCTCTCACCTGTAGTTTTTCTCAGGTGTTTGTATCATTTAATAAGACATGAAGAAACCACTGGATATGAGCTTTTTCAGACGGCTTTACAAGCTGAAGGAACTGTTGGCGTTAATATTCGTCTACACTGTTTTCATCCTGTTAATAAACACACAGAGTCATTCTCTTGCTGCAGGACAGAGACTTGTATTTTCAGGGTTGTTTCAGGAAATGTCATTGTTGTCACCAGGACAAAGTAACTGAACCAGCACGACTGCTGTGAACGCACCCTGAGGCATGTGTTCCTTACCTTCCTCTCCTTCTGTCTCACCCCATTCCTCCCTCCTTCCTCTCTCTCTCCTCCTCATCACTCCTCCTGCATCACTTCCTCCTGACTCGCATCCCTCATCCTGATCACATGGTGTGAACGCAAATCCTGATCCTGATCCTGCTCCTCAACCCTGCCTGTTTCCTGCTTGTGTGTGTGTGTGTGTGTGTGTGTGTGTGTGTCCAGATGGCCCACCTGGTGCAGGTGAAGAGTCACGGACTGTCAGGCTCCCAGTCTCTGTACGACCCCCACGGCGTGTCCTCCTCCTCGGCGTCGCCCTCCCCCTCCCGGCCTCCCATGCCCCGGCAGAACTCCGACCCCACCTCCGACACCCCTCCTCCCCCGCCCCTCTCCCGCCTGGCGCCCCCCCTCGACAAGTTGGACCGCAGCTCCTGGCTGCGGCAGGACGACGACATGCCCCCCAAGGTCTCTGCATGCCACGACCCGTGTGTTTTTGTCCAAGTGTGTGTGTGTGTGTGGAAACTTTTCTTTGTCTGAATTCTGTTTTTGTTTTTGTGTCTCTGTGAAGTTTCTTCTGTTTGTTTTAGTGTCTGTGTCTGTTGAGAGTCTCTCCTGATTGCTGATGTTTTTTGTATTATTTTTAGAACAGATGATGTGCTGCCACCAACTGCAATAAAGCAAAATAAATTCTAATAATTTACAAAAAAACCCAACATCTATTTGTAGTAAAAAGTACATTTACTTCACTGTATTTTGAATTTGTATGTAGAAAATGCTACACAGATGTCTTTTTGTCAGCTCAGAGTAGTGTTTAGTTTCATAGTGAAATGTCTTGTATTCCAGCTAGCTATGTCCGTTGTGTGAGGGTGTGTTCAGATCAAATGCAAAGCACATTATTGCCTGGCTTTAGTTGCACAAATATGACAGCAGGGCCGCAGTATTTTACAGGCGTTAGCTGCAGCTTTGAAGACATTTCTGTTATTTTCCTCTTGTCTTTTACTTTTAATGGATTAAAACATTTTATACTCGCATGGACGCGCTTTGGCTTCAAATTGTGCTACAGTACCGAGAGCTTCCACTCACATCTTTGTATAATTTCCTTTTGTTTTCAGTCCGAACACCCCTTTAAAGAAATGTGAAACTGGCCCAAGGAATAAAAATGGAAAGTTAGGCCAGATTACTACGAGATTTATTGTTCTATTTGAGGGTCATTTTCCTATTTGCTTTAACTGTGTTTTCCACAGACTGTGGGGTTCAAACTTGGGTTCAGAGACCCCCAAATGTCCCTGAGAGGGCCCATAAAAAGAGAGTTTTCACTTTGATTTCATTCATTTAACAGCTAGAGATTGATGTGATCATGTTTCTGAGTTCCTCTCTGATAAAATCCGTGTTGGTGAGCGTCTGATATGAAAACAGGTGGGAGATCCTGACCCAGACCGTTCTGTCGTGTGTGTCCCAGGTTCCTCAGAGGACGACCTCCATCTCTCCTGCTCTGGTCAGGAAGCACTCACCTGGAAATGGACCTGGCCTGGGACCTCGTGCTGGAGCTCACCTCATACGGGCCAGGTACACACACACACACACACACACACACACACACAGACAGAGGTACAACACAGAGGTTAACCCTAAATATAACCTCACAGTGGTCAGCTGTTTGTCTCCAAACGGTACACAAGTCTCTTGTGACTTTTGTTTACAACCCTGGCTGTCTCTAAACCAGCAAATATGCATCAATTTTGGGGGTTTTGTTTGGCAGAAATTAGGCTTTTATTAAATTATACAGATACATACACACAAATGCACATAGACACACCTCACACACACCACACACACACACACACACACACACGCACGTTGTGGAAACGCAGGTGTGAAGTTGTTTTTTTAGTTCAGAGCAGGAATTCAGGAAACAGTTTTTCCCGCATGAATGAAACAGCGCTGTGTTTGTGTTGCCATAGCAACCCCGACCTGCGGAGGACCGACATTTCCATGGAGGCGCCCCTGAAGAGGACGAGCAGCGGCAGCTCCTCCAGCTCCAGCACCCCCAGCTCCCAGGGAGGCTCCAACGAACGAGGTGCACACACACACACACACACACACACACACACACACACACACACACACGTACTTCTATACTTGTGAGTCTCTAACCATTACTTTACATTTATTTAGCAAATAAAAAGGGACTTACTGTAAATAAATACAACCTCTACAGCAATAAGCTAGATGGCATCAAAAAGTTTCCAAAATTGTCCTTAATTTCCAAAACTGCCCTTATTCTCCAATAATGTCCTCAATTTTCCAAGAAGTCCTTACTTTCCAAAAATGTCCTCAGATTCCTGAATCATAAATGTCCTCAGTTTTTCAAAAGATATCCCCACTTCCTAAAAATATCCTCCTTTTCCACAAATGTCTTCACCCTCCTAAAATGTGCTTTTGTTTAGTAATGTCCCCACTTTCTAAAAATGTCCTAAATTTTCCAAAAAGTCCTCACTTTCCAAAATTACCCATATTTTAAAAAACTGTCCTTACTTTCCAAAAATGTCTCCACTTTCCTGAATAATAAATGTCCTCAGTTTTTCAAAAGATATCCCCACTTCCTAAAAATAACCTTCTTTTCCACAAATGTCTTCACCCTCCTAAAATGTGCTTTTGTTCCATAATGTCCCCACTTTCTAAAAATGTCCTCGCTCCTCACTGTGTGTGCGTTTGTGTGTTCAGGTAATTCAGCCATTAAGACTGAAGGCTCGACACTTTCTTCCCACGAGACCAAAGATGACAGCAGAGAGGTGACACGACCCAGCAGGCCTGCAGTGAGTACACACACACACACACACACTCACTCTGACGGAGCGACTCTTCTCTCTGAACTAACCACGCTGCTGTTCATTTTCACTCTCCTCCTCTCTCTCTCTCTGCTCATCCTTTCCTCCATCCCTCCTTTCATCGTCCTTCAGAGCTATAAGAAAGCTGTAGACGAGGTTAGTGACAGTTCTCCTCCTATCTCACCCCTCCTCCTGTCTCACCCCATCTCCCCCACCTCTCTCTCTCTCCCTTTGCCCTCAAAGTCTTATTTGATAATTCTCACATCTTGAAAAGTTTTGTAAATGCGTTAAAAGTTGTTTTTCTATCCTGATACAAATCAATAAAAAAGGAAAAAAGAACGCAGCCCCCTCAGGCTCCATCCGCACTCATAAGTATTTATTTTATAAAGAAAACGATCACCGTTTCAGATATAATCCAGGGTTCATACAAAGTCTTGATAGTTTGGAAAATGCTTAATTTTAACCGTTATGTTTTCAAGGTTTGGAATATGCTTGAATTCGATTATACTCCTGGCATTTACAAAAACAATTTAGATGTGATGATAAAGGTACCTTGAAAGTGCTTAAAAAGTGCTTGATTTTTACTCTTAAAAAGCTGTACAAACCCTGATAATCTCCGTCCATACTACACGGCGGGAAATGTGTGTGCATTTTTCACAGCATGGTTTTATGTTTTATTTATTTAGGATATTTGAATATTTTTGTCACATTCCAGTCTCAATGTCTGAATATTCTTAAGAGTAACAGCTAATAGTTCATAGCTCTTTGAAAGGGTGTACTTGGCATTATTATGCTATTATATTATCATTACATCAGGGGCATAAAATGGTCTTAAAATGACAATAATACATACAACAACACGTAGTGGCGTTAAACAAAGGTTATAAAATTAATTTTAGGAAACCTTCAAATAAAGATTAAAACAGATTAAAGAGCCACAGACCTCCAACATGGCTGCCACAGCTAAAACGACAGTAGGCTCAATGTATCCCCTCCTTTCTCTCTGTCTGTCTCTCTGATTAGATGACAGTTACTGTTATTGATTGATTATCAGTTCCTTTCATCTCACTCTCGTATATCCGCTTACTGTTATCACTTCAGTCGTCTCTGCCGTTTCATTTCCAGTCACACTCTCTCTCTCTCTCTCTCTCTCTCTCTCTCTCTCATCAGGAGGAGTTGGTAAGATAACCCCCCCTCCCCATTCCTCCCACCACCACCTCCACCTCAACCACAGCTCCCCCACCTTTGTCCACTTCCTGTCTCTTCACCTCTCACATACACAAACCCTTTTCGCTGCACAGTGAGATGTCAAAGAGGCTGAATTTAAAGTAACCCTGAACTTTAACCCTTGACCCTCCTGCACTGAGGCATGATGGCATCTGTACTCTTTTATATTTTGTCTATTAGTATTTCTATTTCATCTCTTTTTAATCTGGTGATGTTGCCTTATGTAAACTATTCTGAACAAATTTATTTATGAAAACCCTAAAAATACAAAATTTCCCTTTGTGTTATAAAGACTGAAAAAGCCAGAGTGCTTTTAATTTAAGGCCTTGAAAATAATTAAGTATATTACTTATTTAAACATTTAAAGTTTCTAGGCCAACTCTTAGATTATTCCAGACCACATTTAGCTGAACTGTGCCAGTTCAGATTTTTCTTATTACTACATCCTTCTAAAGTTGATTTTCTGCTTTTTCTTTCTTTGCACATTTATAGTTTTGGAGTTGGTTTTTAACGAGCTCCATATGTTCAGTCAGGAATAGACTCTGGCTGGTTGACAGGTTTGTTTCTTGCATTTAGATTTTAAATTGATCAAAAACGTGCTTCCAGATGGCACAAAAATGTCTTGATAACTCTGTCTGGCCTCGTGAAACCTGCAGGAATCTACCGTCACATCTAATGTTCTCTGGCCTCTCGTGTTGAATGGCTGTTTATACATGGCGATGCACATTGTGGCAGTGCAGTAAACTGTCTGATGGCGTCAGCTGTGATTATAATGTAACATAAAGTGCTTTCAGCAGTAAATTACTTCATCAGCACTCGGCTAATTAAAGACTGTGTGTGCTGCTGTACGATATCGATCTGAATTTGAATGAAAAGTCAATCTTATCTCCCACTGGACAGTCGGGCTCTCAAAGTGATGCATCCTTCGACCTGACCTTTTTTGCAGCTGTCACAGAGCCAAAACTAGATATTTGTGCTACAAACAGCTTCCAAACGTGGACAAATCTCTTAAAACCTTTAATGTATACCGAATAAATCTGCCGGATTTTAACTCTCCAACAAACTGACAAAATATTACAAAAGGCAGATGTTTAAGAACAGAAAGAATGATACATAACCTACACATTTTAAAAAAAATATAACATGTAATGACACCTGTGGAGTCAAAATAGTCACACTTGTATTTATTGCATGAATGCAAGCATCATAAACATTTAAAAACGTGCTTTTCCAAACCGACTCGGAGTGAAAGGGTTTGAGTTTTTAGCTTTTCTCCATCAATTAAAACTCCCCAAAAACATCCGAATTGGTTTGTGACACTCGGTTGTTTCTCCTGTCCTCCAGGACCTGACAGCTCTGGCCAAAGAGCTGAGAGAGCTGCGACAGGGGGAGGAAACCAGCCGCCCGCCCGTCAAAGTGACGGACTACTCATCGTCCAGTGAGGACTCTCACAGCAGCGAGGATGAGGAGGGAGAAGGCGGGCCTAATGATGGAACAGTGGCCGTCAGTGATATACCACGCATTATGTGAGTATTAGTGTTCCTGTTTCCTGACACATTGTTCCCCTCATCAAGGAAGAAGCTGCAAGCTAAGGAACAAGGACAGGATCCCTCTCTGGCTTCCCACACACCAACACAAACTGTATATTGTGTTGTACAGCCAGACTGGAAGCTTTGCTGCTTAGGATTGAACTGATTTTGTCCAAGCACCACATTCTGTGTGATACTTTAGCTGATTTTAAAGCTGCTCTAATCAATATTTTATATTAGCAATGGATCAAATGAGTATGTATAATGTGAAAGGTGGTGCTCGTTATTGTCGCCTACCGTCGTTTTAGTTTGTTAGAAGCTGAAAGAAGATTTGGTATTGTACCTTTTTATTTCAGGCTGAATTTGTACAAATATGCACCAGAAACTACTTTATATCTCAATGGTGGATCTAAAGCCTCATGTCTGGTCCCATATGAGCCTGAAAAATGTACTTTATGGTACAGACATTTACACAATTTGGACAAACTTTTCACTTTGAGACCACTTTTGACAAGATTACGTAATAAATAAAATACACCTGTATTTTTTACACAAAGTGACACTTCAAGGTTCATATTTTGTTTGCTTAATAAAATTAACAGAGTGACGGCAATCTTTCTTTATGTAACAAGGCTCAGAAATAAGAGTGCGAGGAGTAGGATGATTTTGGATAAAGCATATTTAAAAGAATAGTGAGTAAAAAAATGTTTGACTTCTCGCTTTCAGGCCAGCAGCAAGCGAAGGTACCAACGAGTCCTTTGGCATGATGGGAGGTCACAACGACACCCACGACGACTCGTATGGAAACAGCTCCCAGGACAGCACCCTGATGATGCGTGAGGTGAGCCGGCCCTCAGCTCTGACCTTTGACCCGGGGCCTGTAGTCCCGCTGACTCCACAGAAACTGACACTCAACGCTCAGACGCTCATTCACCAGCTCTGCATGCCTGGCTGTTTTCCTGTTTTTGTTCTGGTTTGTGAGTGTGAATAACACACACTCGGTGGGATCGCTCATCTTGTGGGCATTAGGGATATTTAAAAAACAACAACTCAAAGTGGGATGATCCATTTCCACTTTCATCTTGATAACGATAAATTAATTACAGTCTGACCAGTTAAAGATTCTGGACTTTGTGCTGACTGGCTGGCTGAACGTCTGGTTGGAAGTCAGTGGTTGTTGTAGCTTTTCTTAGTTTTAATTATTTGGGATTCAGCCTTTTCGTTTATTTAAAACTGTGATGAGAGTAAATTTAGTTCAGTAAGTCTGTAACTGAATACATTTGGTTTATTGTCCAGCTCATGAGTCAGTGATTCACTTTAATTGATTATGTATTTACTGTAGAATACTGTAGATAACTGCAACTAATGATTACTAATGCTACTCAAGCAATGAAAAACCCAAAATAATAATAAAAGATTAAGCAAATATTCATGTTTGAAAGCAGAGACATTTTGACGTTTTTGCTTAAGAAAGGACTTTTTTAAGCAAAAACGATTATCAAAATTCTTGCCAATTAATTTTCTGTCGTCGACTTATCAATTAACGGAATAATCATCTCCTCTATGTGTCCAATATTATTGTTATTATCATATATGTTGTATCTTGTTGTTAGCAGGGTCTCAGTGGAAGGTTTTAGTGTCCTGTGGTGGTCTATCTCTATTTGAGAAGCTTCTCCACCCGAACAGGAAAAATATGCAAGAGGAAACACTGAACACATTTTGGGGAAAATGTGTTGGCAAGAAAATGTATAAAAGCCCAAAATACTAAAAGATCAACAGAAAATATTGACTTCAGGGAGCTTTAATCCAAAAGATAACAGCACCACTGTTGGTCTGAGCAGGCTGTTAGTGTGTGTGCTGTATGTTGTGTGTGTGCAAAATACATGTTAACATGTGTGATGGAGTACTTTCCTCTGTGCCCACCCGCCCCCCTTCTCAAAATCATCACAAACACAGAAACAAACACACCTGCACACAGCAGGGTTCAGCTTCCTCCCTCCATCACCTGACCTGTCAATCACAGCCTCGCTGCACAGTAGCCCGCCCCTCTCTCTCTTTTTCCAGAAACATAGGGAACGGAGGCGGAGCTCTACCGCCAGCAACGGTTTCCCCGGCAACGCTAATCTGTTCCCTGGCAACGCCAATCTCCCTGATTTGGTGCAGCAAAGCACCTCCCCTCTGGTCTCCCCTGGCGACGCCTCTGGGGCCCAAGTAGGTGGAGCAGCACCCAACTGTCGGCCCGAAACCCCCTGCACCTGATCCTGACAGACCCTGTCACCTGTTCACCCTGTTCACCCCGTCACACCCCACCTGCCCACAAACCTGTCACCTGCTAGCTGTCTGGTCCTTTATCAGGGTGGGAAATTACCAGCAGCCACCAAACAAACACCAGTAAACTTAAACAGCATATCGTGGGTTTTTGTGGCCTGTGGACAAAAAGAATAAAAGATGTTACATGTAATATATTAATCAGTAAATCAGCATTGATTGATGTTAGTGTTGATTTAAACAAACAAGAGTGTTCCTGTCGGCATCTGCTCTGCATTTTGAGTCGATTTTAAGAGACATTTTAGGGTACAATCAGATTTTTCTTTGCAACTTTAATTCCAAAATCTCATCTGTAATTACAGATTAATCACATGTTTCGCACGCTGAGAATTAATTTGTGTGCGCTTTTTGAGAGTTAACTCAAAAAAACAGATCAATTACAGAAGTAATTTTTCCGTTATGTTCACATGATTGCACCATTTCGGCAAACATTTTAATAAGTCTACAATTTCCATTTAAATGCAGAATTTTAAAGGAAGACACAACGTGGTCCGCTGACCAAAAAAATGTATCTGTGGAAACACTGGGTAAATATTTTGATTAAACAATTATTAACTGAATTTTAACGACCAATCTCAATTCACCAAATTAATTTGTTTCAACCAAAACCCAGATTATTCTGTTCATGACAAAAACAAAAAAAGCAAGAATGCGTTTGTGAACCATAACCAGAAAATGTTTTACTACTTATTAATGACTAAAACAATTAATATAAAAGTAGAAAATGTGCATTTCATCAATCAACTTGTCACCCACTTGACTAGTCATGAAGCTGTTCTTCTCAGATTCATCTTGTTTTTATTTCTTTGCATCACAGAGCAACAGAGTTTATAGGAAATTAATTTTAAAAAATGACAACATGTGGCACCTTTAATTTCCTGCCCTGTTCTATTTAAATCTGTCCCGCTACGGCTCCAGTGTTTTTCCCCGCAGATGGAACAAACTGGATTTCTTCCCTCCCTGCTCCGCTTGTTCGATCCCTCTCTTTCTCCCTCCCTCTCTCAGTTCTCCAGCCTCTGATCCAGAAAGCGTCCTCCACCCTGAGCACGCGATACAGGTGGCTGACAAAATAAAGGAAACACTGAGAGTCAGTCCTGATCAAAGTGGAATTATCATTGAATTTCTACATCCCCAGAGTCCCAAACTCAAAGAGCTTTAAGATGTTTTTGTTGGCTCACCATGACCAAAAAGCCTCCACTGAACACACTGTTTCCTTTGTTTTAACAGTTACCTGTTTCATTCAGTTTTCCCCAAAACTAACAAACCATCAGACAAACATGTGACTGACTGTAAGCTGTGTTTCTGTGATCTGCAGTACGGGATGGGAAGCGGTGGAGGCTCCAAGGCTTCCTTCACACCATTCGTTGATCCGAGGGTGTACGGGACCTCCCCGACTGATGACGATGATAACATCTCTGCCTCAGGTACATTTCGTCTCTGAATGTGGCATCACAGTATTGTACCTGGTGGTTTTAACCTCAAAAATGGGTCACAGTTGCTGGGTTGGAAATAAGAAAAACAACATTCTGCTACACAAAATTATGTTTATTTCTCTGATTTTCTGACCAAACTTATTCAAGTAAAACCGTCTGAGAAGGGAAAATCTCTTTGATTGAACTGCTACATGATGCACCCTATGTAAGGAGTTGTGAGAAATAGTAATAAACTATTTGAAGCACTGTTAACGTAGACCAAGCACATTTTATGTTAAAAAAGAAAATAACAAGTCAAAAAGAAACAAGACGTTGCTTTATATTAAAATGTCACAAGCAATTTTTTTCTTAATTAATTAATTTTTCTTAATAATGATTATGAAACAATCTGCTTTTTAAAATCTATTTCTGATCCTTTTTTGTGCATAATTTTTGAAGTCACAACAGATCACAAAGATGTTCCACTGTTTCATACTTCTTTTTGTCCATGTTTAAACAAAATCTTTTTGTTATTATATCACAGTAGTTCTGTACTGAATATTTTAAAGAAAAAATCAACTAATTAATTGTAAAATAGAGAATAAATGTAGCCTAGGTTAATAATTTATTATTATTATTTAAGTTATATTTCTGTTCTTCCTCTTTATAATTTACTGGCTTAAAATAAATACAATAAGAACCTTGTTGATGTTTTTCCTTCTATTTGCACCATATAACATTCATATCACCAGTGGTGATGGTGAATTCAAATGCCACACTTACAAATTAGGTTATCCATAATAAAATAGTAAATGCACTGACAGCCCTGTAAGAAACTTTGTGTAAAGTAAGTAAAATCATCCACCAGATAATGTGCTGTATGTCATGTGTTGTATGTTGTGCTGCAGCGCTGTTTGCTGATGAGCTGCTGAAGCACGAGCAGGAGCAGGCGAGGCTCAACGAGGCCAGGAAGATTTCGGTGGTCAACGTCAACCCGACCAATATCAGACCGCACAGCGATACGCCCGAGATCCGCAAATACAAGAAACGCTTCAACTCTGAGATCCTCTGCGCAGCTCTTTGGGGTGAGACAGTCGTCAAAACACCTTCACAATAATAATATAAATCATTTTTAATTACACAGGAGGTAAAAAACAGACGTGTGTGTGTTTGTGCAGGAGTGAATCTGCTGGTGGGGACGGAGAACGGCCTGATGTTGCTGGATAGAAGCGGTCAAGGCAAAGTTTACAACCTGATCAATCGACGGCGCTTCCAACAGATGGATGTCCTGGAGGGACTCAACGTCCTGGTCACCATCTCAGGTTGGTATGCTTCTTAAAAGCCTGCACCCTGATTACAGGGACAGCAAGCAGGGAGGGCTGGTGATGGCTGGCGATAGCTCCATTGATCAAATTTAACTGCCAAGTGTCAGTGTCTAAAAGGTCCCTTTACTTTGGCTGTAAAATTTGATATTCAAATGGGTTTTGAGGTTCAATTTCTTGCAAAATAAAGACATTTTAGCATGGAAGTGCTGTGACTGGGCAACTGTGCAGAGGTTTTCATGTGAACAAACGAATTCACCAAATGTGAAAATCTGAGCCATTATCCCCATATTTAAATTGCACCCCCCCCCCCCAATCTATGACAGCAGCTTCAACTGTGGCCATTCGTAACATCTATAAACGCTAGTTCTTTTCTAGCATTACCCGGCCCTCTGCATTCACCGGAGAAGACTGTGAGAAACAGCTGAATGCTCCAATCCTCAGTTTTCCTCAGCTGTCTTTGTTGATCTCTTATTTTAGCCTTTCTTATTGTTTGGTCGTCACTGTTTCTTGTTTCCCTTGGTTACAGTTGTCTCTTTAACTGGTTTGGAGTACAAATACAAAACAAAACAAGACGCTGAACATGATGGAGATGTTTCTATTTTTGTATAATAATACAAATTGGACAAGTATCATCAATTCAGTTTCAATTCAATTCAGTTTTATTTATATAGCGCCATATCATAACAAAGTTATCTCAGGGCACCTTTTCGAACAGAGCAAGTCTAGACCGACTCTCCATATTTACAGAGACCCAACAGTTCCCACCATGAGCAAGCACTATGCGACAGCGGCAAGGAAAAACTCCCTTTTAACAGGTAGAAACCTCGAGCAGAACCAGAACCAGAACCAGGCTCTGGGTGGGCGGTCATCTGCCTCGACCGGTTGGGTTGAAGGGGGAAGGGGGGAGCGGGAGAGAGAGAGCAGGAGGAAAGAGAACATACAGCAGCTCAATACAGCATAGATATGATAATGGCATTGATGTTAACACCAACGGAAACAACACTAAGAGCAACATTATAATAGCAACACTAATAACAGCAACAACAGCAATAGCATCAGCGGGTGCAGAGCAGGAGCACGGGGGCAGCAGGCGGCAGCAACCACAGACCCAGACTCCACAGCTCCAGAGGCAGAAACACCTGCAGAAAGCAACAGAAGGGGAGAGAGAGAGAGAGAGAGGAGAGAAAGCACACAACTACGGGAAGAAGTTGAATTAATAACAAGCATTGATGGGATATGAGGGCGTACAGATGGAGAGGAAGAGGAGGAGAAAGGAGCTCAGTGCATCATAGGAAGTCCCCCGGCAGTCTAGGCCTATAGCAGCATAACTAAGGGGGGGGCTCAGGGGTCACCTGAGTCAGCCCTACTATAAGCTTTATCAAAGAGGAAAGTCTTAAGCCTACTCTTAAATGTGAGGAGGTTGTCCGCCTCCCGTACACAAACTGGGATCTGGTTCCACAGGAGAGGAGCTTGATAGCTGAAGGCTCTGGCTCCCATTCTACTTTTAGAGACTCTAGGAACCACAAGGAACCCTGCATTCTGGGAGCACAGTGGGGTAATAGGGTACTATGAGCTCTTTAAGATATGATGGTGCCTGACCATTTAGGGCTTTGAAGGTGAGGAGAAGGATTTTAAATTCTATTCTGGATTTTACAGGGAGCCAATGTAGAGAAGCTAATATTGGAGAAATATGTTCTCTTTTTCTGGTTCTTGTCAGTAAACGTGCCGCAGCATTCTGAATCAGCTGGAGAGTCTTAAGGGATTTATTGGGGCAGCCTGATAATAGAGAGTTGCAATAGTCCAGCCTAGACGTAACAAATGCATGGACTAGTTTTTCTGCATCTTTTTGAGATAGGATGTGCCTGATTTTTGCAATGTTACGTAAATGAAAAAAGGCAGTTCTTGAAGTTTGTTTTATGTGGGAGTTAAAGGACATATCCTGATCAAAGATAACTCCAAGATTCCTTACGGTTTCGCTGGAGGCCAGGGCAATGCCATCTAGAGAAACTATATCTTTAGATAATGTGTTTCGAAGGTGTTCGGGCCAAGTACAATAACTTCGGTTTTGTCTGAGTTTGCAGGCCATCCAGGCCTTTTTATGTCCTTAAGGCATGCTTGAAGTTTAGCTAATTGATTGGTTTCATCTGGCTTGATCGATAAGCCAGTGCTTCCTAATAATATTGCCTAAAGGAAGCATATACAAGGTAAATAGAATTGGTCCAAGCACAGAACCTTGTGGAACTCCGTGACTAACTTTGGCGTGCATAGAGGATTCATCATTAACGTGTACAAACTGATATCGATCCGATAAATAGGATCCAAACCAGCTCAGTGCAGTACCTTTAATGCCAATAAAATGTTCTAGTCTCTGTAATAGAATGTGATGGTCAATGGTATCGAATGCAGCACTAAGATCTAGTAAGAGAAGTACAGAGACAAGTCCTTTGTCTGATGCAATTAGAAGGTCATTTGTAACTTTCACCAGTGCTGTCTCTGTGCTATGATGCACTCTAAATCCTGACTGAAAATCCTCAAACAGCTTGTTGTTGTGTAGAAAGTCACACAACTGATTGGCGACTGCTTCCATCAATGCCTGAAATGTAAAAACTGTACATAAAAAACAGATTTACAGGTAAAGAGAATATTATTTGTTGTCCTTGTTATTTTGTTTCCTAACCAGGGAAGAAGAACAAGCTGCGTGTTTACTACCTGTCCTGGCTGAGGAACAGGATATTACACAATGACCCCGAAGTGGAAAAGAAACAGGGTTGGATCACTGTTGGGGAGCTGGAGGGCTGCGTGCACTACAAAGTCGGTACGAAACCTCGTTTATGTGTGTTGTGAGGATCTCGATGTGTTAACACACCCGCATTATAGGGACTCACCTCCAATTTGGTCCACACAAAGTTAATTCAATTTTAAGGTTAAGACTTTTTGGGGGGGTTAAGGTTAGAATTGGGCAAGGGTACATATGTGCTTTTTAGCTGCCGTTTAAGCACAATTTGGTATATATCGCTGTATCTGTGCTGCATATCTGTTTTTACGATGCTCTGCTCTCCTCCTGCAGTGAAGTATGAGAGGATTAAATTTTTGGTGATTGCTCTGAAGAACTCAGTGGAGATCTACGCCTGGGCGCCTAAACCTTACCACAAGTTTATGGCCTTCAAGGTAAGATGATAAAAGTGGATAAAAGATCCCTTTGTTCTTGAGAACATGTGAGCTAACAAGACAGGCGAATTATTTTTATTTATTTGTCTTTCATTTATCCGGGACACAGACTCACTGAGATAAAGGATTTGTTAAGGGGCCTAGCAAAGAAAAAACAATGGCAGACAGAGACAGATGGAGAGACAGATGGAGTTTTTATTGATTAAAAAACAAATAAAGAAAAATGATTTTTGATTCTACAAAATACTGGTAGATTTCTTCACTAGTTTTAAGAAAATTTGGCTTTTAGGACTCAACAATGGACAAAAAGGGGACATTCTGCCTCCATTATGACTACATTTCCTTTAATACGTAAAAGAAACTTTGAACTGAGGACTTTGACCTGTAACAAAGTGTAATTAAATTGTGTTATTGTTAAAAATAAAGAATTTGAATACTTCTTCGATCACTACAAATAGGTTGTGCATTGCAAAAATGGTAGACCGTAGCTTCATCCTACACCTTTTCGGCATGTAGAAAATCTTTATGCTATATTGTATTGTTTTGTTGTGGGAAATTGCCCTTGTATTTGTTTAATTATTCAGAAAACTTTTACTTTTAATGTCAACCCCCTTTCTTCTGTCTGTAGATTTGACTGTAAATGTTTGAATGATAAATAAACTTTGTTGTGTTACTGGCGATTCACTTCTATTTTTACTTCTTCATAGTTGCAGTGAGTGTTTAAGTTGCATTTAGCCAATTTTAATTAGTTTTCCTTCGCTGATTGTACCTAATCCCTCTCTCTCTTTCTGTCCGTCTGTCAGTCGTTCACTGACCTGCAGCATCGGCCCCAGCTGGTTGACCTGACTGTGGAGGAGGGACAGAGGTTAAAGGTCATCTACGGCTCCAGTGTTGGCTTCCACGTCATCGATGTGGACTCTGGCAACCCCTACGACATCTACATCCCCTCACATGTTAGTCTGTGTGTGTGTGTGTGTGTGTCTGTGTCTGTGTGTGTGTCTAAATGATGTCCTGCTATGTTTTACGTCACCAGGACATATTACTTTTTGAACATTATTGCATGTTTAAACTGAGCACTTTTAAGGTCAAATTGTGTAATTTAATGAATGAAAGAGTGAGAGCAAATGAGCTAGTGAGTGAAAACATGAAATAATGAATGTGTGACTGAGCAAACAAGATAACAAATGAAAAGTTATGAATCAGTGGATGAATGATTGAATGGGTAAATGAGCAAGACAGTGAATGAGAGAATGATAAAGCAAGCAAAGGAGTGAGTGAGTGACTAAGGGACATAGTGAGTGATAATGAATCAATGATCGTGTAAAGAATCAAGTAAGCAAGACAATGAATGAATGAACAAATGGTTAAGTGACTTTGATTGCATAAATAAATGAGTGAATGACTGGATGAATGAATGAATAAATAAGGTAGTAAGTGAATGAATGAATGAGGGTGTAAA